>CAUJGJ010000444.1:7865617-8015617 GCA_963170055.1 Halisarca cf. caerulea | reverse complement strand
AAACAAAACCCCCATCGGTAGAAAGTTAGATATTTTCATTAGAAACAATCTAGTCTTTATCCTGTGTCTCTAGCCCCATGTTCTGATTTACTCGCGTCGAATAACTGCCTAACTCGACTACCTGGTAAATCGTCGATTAGTCGAACGATCGAGGAAGAAACTCGGATGAAAAATAGCTCAATGTGTACCTTAGATATGTTTGTACTGCTTTAGAACCACTGATTGGCCATTCTACAACATATTGTGAACAAATGAAGCAATTTGTGAACAGTAAATTCGCCGATTTTGGGAAGCCATTAAAGTGCTAATGGACATGTCCCACATGCGAATTTTGCAGTCAAGTCCAGAAAATCTGCTTGCCCTAGAACGAATTTCTTCTAAATATCAAAAAGGCACCCTGCGCAAAGTATTGAGTTAGAATGGTGGTAAAATTAGGTCACTATGTCCCTCCTAGCGGTTGCTATCTTGTTTGAACTAAAAGGTGAGAATAATAATAATAATAATAAGCCGAAACGGTGACCTTTTACGCTATGTAAACTTTCCGATTTTCAGCAAAAGTAGGGCACTTAGTGGCCTGTTAAGTACTTATATCTATCTAAAATCCAGCAAAATGTTAGAATATGGGGTTTTGGGATTTCCAGAACGTACCAGAAATGAGTTTTGGCGCAAATACGCTAGGCTCTAATGTATGGGCAGCGTTTTGTTTCGGCGTCATCCCTACATATGTAGTACTTCCGTACTACATGATAGCCGTACAAAACCATCTAAAGATGGATAAAAGATGTAGGGATGAAAATTGTCAATTGTCAAAATCACTGGAACAAGGTAGAGTTGTTTGTTGCATAGGGCTGAACAGGCATAGGCATAGGTATAGACATATACAGAGGATTAGGCATACATTGGGCTAGACGGGCATGAGGATGGACTATGCATAGGTCTAGGACTGACATAGTGCAAGGCATACATGGGGCTAGACGGGTACAGAGCTTGACTTGGAAAAGGGCTAGACGGGTTAATTCCCTACATCCCTTGTGATAATATCTTTTCCTTGCTTTTCCTAACAAAATCCCCAACATGAAATGTGTATTATCCTGTAATACAGCCAAAAAAACAAAGAAAAGTAGGCCAATGGGCGGTTTGTGACTGCCTCCCAGCCATTAAAGTTTTCACTGACCTAGAACTACCTAGCAGCCATTTTGTCACATGACTGTCGCATGATACATTGAAGCGACGTCACCTAAAGGAGTCACTAGTAAAGTGGAATAGAGGCAAAATTTCCGTATTTTCAGACTAAGTCCTTTCATTTTGTACCTTTTCGTCGCTGATTTGTAGTCTTACTTCGCCAAAAAAGATGGAAAACTCCAAATTTTATTGCTGCAATTTCTTATGTGCACTAAAAGTAACCAAAGATTAAAGACAATGTTTTTCTGAAGGAAAGAAGCCCAAAGAACCTCTAATCTGGTAAGTGCGGTAACCCAGACTTTAACTGACGTGTTTAAACTCCGATTTGTCTTTTGATTTGCTTAGTTTTGCATCGTCAGCCCTTTCTGTTTCTCCTTTACTCTCCATCAAGGGAAAGCAGCTGGCGACACAAAACTAAGATTCATCGTAGGCGAAAGTTTGAGGCCTTGAGTGAGTCGATCTTTGGCATTTTGAACGTCATGTAGGGTTGTTTTGAAATCTTTATATCAATCTTGTCAATCTGGTCACATGACATTGTATCGCGAAGCCAGCTAAGGTTGTGAAATTCCTTCTGTTAGATACCTCAGTTGCAATTAAAGTCTTCTAGCAAATTCCTATGTTGAGCATCTGTTCCTTGTTTATGCCTATACCTAAGTATATACCTTATTTCCTCTAGAAAATATCGAAGGGATGAAAAGTATCAGACTGAGTATAAGGCATACAAAACTATTGATAATCATCTCCACATGTTCTGTGCTTCTCCTATCAGCTGTGGTGTGGCTTTATTTTACTTCAAGAGGATACTCACTGACTGGGAGTCAACCAATGGACAGAACCAACCTAACCTTGATTGTGACAGAAACAACTAAGCCCACATCTCATCAAAAGCTGCATCAAGATTGTATTTCCAGCCAAACAGTGTGTAAAAACAATAAGAAACTTCCAGAGCTGATATTTGTGGCTGGAATTGAGGGCAGTGGTCATCACTTTATTCAAGCATTGTTTGAATCAATCGAATCAAGATTAAAGCCAACTATATTATCTGCAAAAGTTGGAGGAAAGGGCAATACTGCACCCCAGCCAAATAGAACCATCAAGGGTAGGCCCAGCTACATGGTTGCCCCCTATATTCCTAATTCTTTCTTGATGGCTCCTTCCTTTGTAAATAGCCCGAGCGACATGGGTTTTGCCATTATACATCACCATCTCTTCCGAATGAGAATGAAACCAATCCTAGACATTTTGAAGAGGGTACCAAAGGAAAGTAGGAAAGGGCTGTTGTTTGTTCAATCTTATCCTACTGGTTATGGTGGAATTTTGTCAACTTCTAGACCAGATTTGTTGATGTTCAAAAAGTATGACTGCATTCTTTACCGATTAAAATGCATTGTAATAAAGCGACACCCCCTTCCAGCTGTACTGTCAGCAGTAAGAAGATTTTCTACTCCTCGATTCAAAGGAATTGATCGTAATGCCTTTACTGATGAGCTCAAGAAGGCTATACCTCCTGCAGACTACCCTTTAATCATGCAAGCACGCATCATTGAAGATCAACTGGTGTACCTCAATCAACAACTTCGCACATTTGCATGTGATCAGATCCATTTTATGGACATCACTGATGTGTATTCCCCCAGCAAAAAGCAGAAGTTGCTAAGCAGATTTGCCTTGTTCCTGAAGCTAAGTAATGAGGAAACTGAAATCATACATAATATGAAGGTATCAGTTCCAGCCACCAAAGTCCACCTTCCTCCAACTTGTGCTAATTGCACTGAACGTGTTCTTTATGATTTCTTTGAGGAGCGCAAGGTTATGTGGCCTCTTATGGCAATGTAAAAGCATGATGCCTCAAGTTTGTACTGTGATAATTTCATGCATGCATTTTTAGTGTTCTTATTTTATTCTATATAGTGTGTAGGAATTTCTTGACAATGCAAATAACGCCCCTATTTTATTTCCATTACGAACTCTGGAAATGTAACACGCTACTCATACATACATACATACATATATATATATATATATATATATATATATATATATATATATATATATATATATATATATATATATATATATATATATATATATATACATATTTCTATCCCAGTTTGAGAAAGATCAAAGGAAAAACTGGGCGTGTATGGTAATTATCACCTGGGTAATAACTAGCAGGTATTAATAGAGTCAATTTGGTGTTAATAAAATCAATTTTTGTCAATTAAGTCTACTAATTAATAATCAATTTCCATGGGATAGAAGTTAGTTATATGCCCGTTCATTCGCATGATATCCAGGTCATCGCCAGCGATTTCGGCTTTGCCTCGGTCTTGGGCGATAATAACCTGGATATCATGCTCATACCGGGATACAACTATAACATATATATATATATATATGCAACAGGAAGTAGGCAAATAAAAATGGCTACTAGAAGAAAAGAAGACTTTATGCATGTGCGACATGTCCAATTCGCACGTTTATGGCATCAGCACTTACAAAATTTACCTTTGCTGGTTTGTTTTATTCCTCTTGACAGAAAAGCGCTATCTTCTAGCAACTGTTATCATCATATTGACAGCTAAATTACCTTTCGTTTGATGCCAAACTTGAAAGTATTCTGTTCATTCTAACAAAAGTATAGGCATTCTCCCTAAACATATAAAACATGAAAAAGGCCAGGAGGCAGTGTAGCTTTGAAGCTGGGGGCATGAATGTTGGCATACAGGTTCCTTATGTAAGTATCTAAAACTTCCATGTTGGGGATTTGAAGATCTCTAATAGTTTTGGAGAAAATCACTGAAAACCGCAATTTCATACAATGTAAGCTGACCTTTTCGCCTATAACTCGTGAATACTACAATGGATCAAAATCCCTAACATGGAAATTCTGTATTATCCTATAATAGCCCTATACCCATCTAGCCTCATGTATGTGTAGCCCTATGCTCGTCTAGCCCTATACCTGTCTTGCCATTTGCCCACCTAGCCCTGTACCGGTTTTGCAACTCACCATTGTTCCAAGTGTTTTTGGACAATCCCTTTTTTGATATATAAGGCCTTTTTGCACGGTCCTGTGTCAATCCTACATCCTTTTACCATTTTTAAATGGTCTTTATACACTCTTGTTTGTGCAATTTTTCCTTTAAATAACGGTTGTTCGAATAGAGTCTGTTAAAGGTTTCCACTACAGTCGAGAAGGAACATAATCAAGTCTTGTAAGATAAGCAGCTAAAAGTATACAGCTACCTGACTAAAATCGATGTACCCATGCACATAGAAACAAAGGCTCAAAGAAGTGCTGAAGTTGTGATGATCATCGAACCATAGAACGCTTTGCCTTGTGTACGTACATGTACTCCTAGTCTTGCGTAGCCATTTCGGTGATCCGATAATGGCTGATCCGGCGAATGTATGGGATTTGTCTATTAAAGTTTTTCTCGCTTTAGAAGTGTAGGTGTGGATTCAAACCTACAAAAGGCACTTCAAGGCTAACAATCAGAGCTCACTGGCGAAAGATGATACCTCTGGACCCTTCGTGGCGACCTGCAGCTCAGTTCGAAAAAACGACAAGAAGAAGAAGAACAATTTTAAAATGCTATGGTGTTGCAAACCCATACCTTGGCAAGTGTACTTCACATTTCTTTAAAGAGATAGCTTTACAAAGCTTTTGAACTACTTTTCCTCGTAGCTGGTGTGTCAAAATGCACCAATATCTACTTTTGACAACTATGGAGTCACCAAGCCGTTAGTTTTTGGGCGAAAACAAATTTTTGCTAATGTATAGCGGCCATGTTTTTCTGTGTCAATCCTACATATGGAGTACTACCATACTCCATGATAAGGAAACTTCCATGCAAATTTGTCAAACTATGATATTTATTCCTGATTTTGGCTTCATTTTGAAGGATCACTTGTAAGAGGATATAAAAACGATACAGTTCTTATGTAAGCATTAACAAGGTACAAAAACCTGTAACTCTTCATTTTAGCCAAGAACCTTATTTCGATGAAACTAATTCCTCGTAAAACATTGCAAAATCCCCACATATTATTGTGTAATTGTCGCATAACACAGTATTGTAGACCCTCCCCTATCTTATTTCATTTGGACTTCCGGTGTGTAACATTCGTCCGATATATATTGTTGATTTTTCGACATATACAAAACAGAGTTTGCTTCACGTGTTACTTGGACCATAGACCTCGGACCCACAAGAGAAGTTTTAAAGGGTGGTCAAGTGTTTCCTGGAGTCTGGTGGACCATGATGAACCAGCCATCTTGAACTACTTGTGGTGCGGCTTTGAGACGGATTGGTTAATCCATATTCAATCTACCTCCGTAGGTGGATTAAGTAATGCGGATTGTAACTCACTTCCGAGAATGCACATTTCGTGTGGACGTCCCCATTCTGAATTCCAGCCTATTAGTACAACAAATGGACTTTGGACCTTTCCAATATGCACCTGAAACCTTTGAAATGGACAGTACAGTTGAATAACTCTGATAAGCTACACCCTTAAAAGGGGTACCATGCACCCTTACAAGTGGTACCATGCACCTAGGTGAAGCTTCACAAAGTAGCCTCAACGTTTATGGTTAATTATTATTAAACTCTTAGGTCTCAGGTTGGTGACTTCAGAATTGTTCCTCTTCACAATGTGAACTGATATCTATACACTCAAGAGTATAATATAAACCATCCATCACATGGTTCGCAGGTATAACATGTCCCTTTAAGAACTTGAGGGGCATTGCGTCATTGCGAAAGAATTTGATTGAATAATAACACATTTTCCTGATGTACACGCATTAGTCATGTGTGAGTATGCAAAGTTGCCCGAACAATAGGCCATTTTGTTTTCAAACAGAAGAGAATTGCATCGAAAATTGTCTACATAGGCGCATTGAGTGTCACTGATCGTTACCTGTGATTAGTGATGTCATCATATCGCATGAGAGCCTTGTGATAAATGGCAAGAGAGAGACTTCGTCAATGACTGAGATTCTTTCGAAAACCCAGTCATCTAAACACTTGTCTAGAGGAGCCATGTTGCAGGAGTTAGATCACAATAGGTAAAGCTAAATTTTCACTGTGGTAGATTTTGATAGCATGTCCTGTTCCTGACATGTCCCCAAGTTTGTGGTTTTACTTTGGATGAAAAACAACATTTCAATGGACATCTTACAAACGAAGAGGAACCGAACGTTCTACCATGGTATTGTTGTTGAAAGGTTCTTAACAAAGTATGGCTGCTCTAAACGATGGTTTACATAACCTGGTTTTGCACTAAACCTATTTTGAAGGTCCCAATCTGTGGTCGTTTTTTCGGCTTTACAAAGTGTTGACAACAATGTTAAGTGAATTGTTGTAGCACTAAATAGTTGAATTAATGTTTTAGATGCTTGTTGTACTCCATAAACACACTAAATGCAAGAAAAGTGGGGGTGATTTCAGCCGACTTTAGGGCAGCCATTTTGTTTACATCTCACATGTGGGACATGTCACACCTGTGTATTTATCTTGTAGGTGGCTTGCCTAACTGTCATCAAGATTGTTTAAACCCAATCCTACATTGGTATAGTGCATCTTAGTCCCTGATGTCATTATATGTACATCGAAGGTCCACTAGAGCAATAACTTTCATTTTGTGTGATCATGCATTCACACTGAGAAGAATACTTACTGTCACTTCAGTGGTTCTTAAAAAGGGCATGTAAAATTTCTTACGTATATAAACTGCTGCCTGCTAAAACCTAAACCAACAATAATTTTAGATGCCCAAACAACTCCAATTATGTCAGCCAAGTCTTTGTCATGTTCATTACTGATCAGAGGAGACTCAAAAGTCTTGTGGCTAACCGTCTTGCAACAAACAAAGACACTTTCCATGCTTGAAACAGTATGATGTGCCATGTTCCACTCGGAATTATTGTTATTAAAAATAAACTTTATCTCATTGAAAAAGCATCGTTGCCTGAGATTCACAAAATACTTTCCTGTCTATTCCCAAAAGTCTTCTGACTGTACGCACTCACATAATTTGTCGATAAATTGTTACCACATACACTTTGAAAGGTATCACAGTTACTGCACTTGCCCTTGGGCACTTAACATCCTGGGTATCAAGCAGAAAATGAGATACCTCCCTAATGGGTGTGTGCTAACCTATAATTAGTTCCCTATGACCTTGCACATCAAAGAAACAGACCTGGTGGTATTTCAGATACTATTTGAGGTAGTATTACGCAGGTAGGTTATGTCTGAAAACGGGGAGGATTGTTTATGGTAAAAAGCGGTATAGTTTACATAACAATTACTTTGTTTACATTAGAAGGAATTTCACGCAAGGGTCACATGATTTCAACGACTAAACGCCTTGAACAAAGTAAAACACTTCGAAATCAGAGGTCCAAAGGTGTTCTTTCATTGCTGATTTCGTTATAGGCTTCTTTAGAGACAATTTCGTTCATATTAAAATTAGTTTAGCAGCTATACTGCCAGTACGCACGGCCGTCTTGCTTGGTATGATGTAATCAAACCACGTGACTGCATGTGATGTCAACCTACCGAGCAGTCAAGTTTGATAGGAAAACTTTAACGAAAATTCCGGTGGTAGAGATCTTTGAGTTTGGCTTTGAAACTTTAGTATGTTGTTCCCGAAGGACCAAACCTCCAAAATCGAATCTTGCAACTTTGTACGTCATCCCATTCCTTTTATGTCCAGTGTCTTGTAGCTGGGGACCTTCTTTTTCGGCAGAAAACCTTGGACATATCAGCCGTGGAATGGAGCTACAAGATGCAAGATTCGATTTAGTAAGATTCTACTCTGTGCTTTCGTTTGAACCTAGTTTTGTGAGCAAAAGCCCGGATCTTTACCACCGGAATTTGGCATTTTTACTTTTTTCAATATGGTGAAAGAAAACACGGCATACGTAACTCATGACCTTCGTATTATCTTTTTAGCACTTCAGATACTAAGCATATATGTTCTAGATACGTAAAAGGTGTTCTTAAAACATCTACTAGTAATCAAACAGAAAACAAGCTGAATATTTGAAGGACCACGAAGACGACGCCATTTTGTTTTATGTCCATAAATCGGACATAACATACCTGCGTATGTTTATGCCCTGTTAAGAATAATTATTCATTAGCTCTCACTTCATAGATCCACTGGCCCATGTAAAGCATAGGCAGTGCAACTGCTTGAGGTAATAAACAAAGACAAGATATTTACCACATGGCTTCATCAGGGACAACATGTATACTGTCACTATCCCTCCAGCACTACATACTTCAGGTCTAAGTTAGGTCAGTAAATGGAGATAAGACAGTTGCCTTGTGCCTTCATAAGGACAACTTGTATAATTTCACTATCCCTCCAGCACTACACACATCTGGTCTAGGTCAGTAAGTGGAGATAAGATAGTAGCCATTTGGCTTCATTGAGAACAACTTGTGTACTGCCACTATCCCTCTGGCACTACACACTTCTGGTCTAGGTCAGTAAACACATTACTGCATGCCTAAGAAGCCATGGTAGCTATTACTTGTGAAACACAATTCACTTCAGCTGGTTCAACTTGCTTGTGTCTTGCTGATCCTGTCTTTGTTGCATTAAATACATGGAAAATAATAAGTGTTTATTTCATTAGTCATAGTAACAATTAGCGATGATTTGTTGTCAGATATGCAATATACTACATGAACTATAGTATAAAATGTATTCATACATTTAACCTTTTAACGCCCGCAGTCTTAAGTCATTGTTAGACCCTTAATACCCGTCAGCTGATATACTGGCACAAACTTTTAGAAGTGCCTTTTACTTGATTTGTACTCTTTTTGTAAGTGAAAAATGTTCAAGTGTCTAGCCAGAAGCATTGTTGGTTGGTTTTATGTCACCAAATTTTTGCATGAGGCAAATTTAATCGAATTCGGCAGTAAATTGCTCCTCAAATATACTTTGATTGTGACAACGACAAACTTTACCACATGTACCCACAAATCTAGCCGTTTTTTACCCACTCAAGATTCGAAGATGCCCAAGTAAGTAACATAAGTCATTTATAAGAACTAAAGATGTCTAAACAATAGACAAAATGGTATTTAAATAAGAAAGGAAGTTAATTTTGGGGCTTTGACAAGGCATTCAATGCCGTCAGAACATAAACTGGTATATAATGACATCTAAACAGAAGTTAGAAACATACCAGTAGTCCTTCTGATCCAATTACATGCCATCTCGGCGAATGTTTCCTCAAAGACGAAGTTGCAAACCAAAGACAAATTGAAAATGTTGACAAAAAAGATAAATGCAAATTTAAAAACCTGTTTTTCATCTGAAATTGTGCATTTTCAATTGTACTGAACAACTTGTAGACATTTTATTGTTGTGCAACTCAGTACACTATTGTAAAATAACCAGTATACCAGCGTTTTACTGTGAACAGGCGTGTTAGATACCCAATTTCTACTGCTCTTTTATACAGTAAGGACGCTTGCTGTGAGTATAAATTTTGTATGGTTACATACTGAAACCCTAGGCTACCTTTTGGTATAAATTTCTTTTTGATCACGCAATGTTCGCGCAACATGGATTTAAGGGGTGAGGTCTTGTAGAGCCATAAAGTGGTTTACAGGTTTCAAAGGCGACAAGTACTGTAATGTTAGCATACTGTACTGATTAAAAGTAACTAACCGTGTCGACCACGTGTACTTGTGTTACATGTGTGAGCCTCGTGTGAGTGACAGAATAATTTTATATGAAAAAATAGTAGCTACAGCAGGACAGGCCATATTCAGTGAACTAATCCGGCAATGTTTTTAAAGCTTGAAGCAACTTTCTAAATATTCATACAAAAGAATTGTGTGGCACCTTTGGCAAGAAAGATCCAGACAGTCTAAGAGATCTCTAGCACTCAGTATTGCTTCACGTTCAACTTAAAGGCAACTTCTTCTCCATTGACAATCAACTCTACATTTCCGATAAGATATTCACACAGTTCTTGTTCCATTCTATCTTTTTATTCCGGCCACTCTACAAGTATATTGTTCGCTTTCCTTGATATTGGGCAGACTTGTGTTACTGCCAAGTCACAGTAACACTCGAAATGCTTGCACTTCACACGTTATCCATAAGGCACTTCAATATTGAAAGTGAGTGTGAAATTCCACACTCATACAGGCACCCCTGAGTCTCACAGACTATCTGCATGCTCAACGCGGGTTTACGGCAAGTTACTTTTAATCACCACTGTATGTATGATGAAGTATATCACATAAGAGTGGTAGACAATAATTATCAAGGATCTCATAGCTCCATTTCGATTAGCTCAAAGATGCACTATTTGAATTGTATTGTACAAACTGTGGCACTTGTAAAGAGTTTGTTTCCTCTTTTATTGATTCTGACCATCAATGTGTTTCCAAAAGCAGTTTTCTAAGAGTTTATGGGTTCATTATACACACCTCACAACCTTACCTCATGCTTTGATACCATAAATTTGCTTGGGAAACTAGGTTGGGGGTTAGGGGGCAAAATGAATACTGTAAAGTCCATTCCCACATGTCATCTTACGCAGGTGAGTTATGTGCACATAGAGCAAAATTTCAAAATGGTCACCGCAAAGTTGGTCACAAATACACCCCCTTTTTCTTCTTTAAGAGTTGATAATGTGGAATGGGGAAAAAAACAAAGATAAAAGTAAGCTGTTTGAACACTTCAACCCCTTATTTCACTTCATTTACTTCGAACTAATGTATTGAAGGAAAAAATGGAACTTATTTGTTGTGATTTTAACTTCATCCCATAACGCGGAGTACTTAACGATTGTGTGGAGGCAAGCTATCTATGGCGAAGAGATAATGGAACGGTAGCAAACTTCTCTCCGTAGGGCCTCAAGAAATTCCACTTTGTTCCTAAGATGTGCAGGTTTTTCTGTTCCTTTGTTCCAGCGCAGGTAGGTTATGTGCACATTGGACGTTAGAGGGGTATTTCTGTGGTAATTAGGAATGTGATTACATTGTAACGCCTTTGCGAGCCGGATCATGTGCAATTTGCGTTACCAAAGGATGACCAGTTATGACGCATTGGTGACTGCTCATCTAGAAATGGATCCAAACTAGTGCTATTGAGCTAAACAGTGGTTAGGTTTTGTGTATTTATTGTGAATTGTCGGGTTAGGTATCCTTTGCGTGGTTTTGTACGAGCAAACGCCCTTGAAATCGCTTGTTGCGCAGTATGGTTTACTGAAGAACTGAGTGAACAGTACGGTGATATTGCGCATATTAATAGCTCAAATGTTTACAAATGGGCCGTTCACTAGGCATATTTGTATCAGTACCTTACTGCAAGTGATCTCAAGGGCATTATTGGGACATTATTTCTTATAAAAACCACGCAGGGGGTAACTATAACCAACAATTCTTATCCTGACCTTCGTTCGGCACTATCCAAATGCTTTGAACAGCAATAATAGTTGTCTGTTGAATCGTTGGAGTCAGGGACAAGATACAGCTGTTTTACCAATTGACAGATGAATACACACGTGCAATCTAAGGCAACTTAAAGCTTCTGTGAACTTTCCTATTTGTGTAGTAATGTAACGTCTGGGCCAAAGTCACCTGACATTGGTGTAACTACGAGAAGAAGAGAGATATTTGCAGGAGCTGAATTTCTTCTCAAACCGCGCCAATGAAGGTGACCCGCTGGAGCTATGAGAATTTGCAAGCTTGTTCACAAAGGGTAAGACTAACTTTTCACTGAAGCGCCTCTTGAAAGCTTGTTCCTTTCGTTTTATGTGCACGTGTTTGTAAAATGTTTTTCCAAAAAGACCAGATAAACTTGCACATCTTCGGAACAAAGTATGATATTGACACCAATCAAAGATGATTCAAATCATTAATGACAATCCATTCACAATCCAAACCAAACTCATGCACTCTAACACGTGGCTAACTACCACAATGACGTCATAAATCATAATGTAAACACATGCACACAATGATACTACCACTTTACTTAAATGACATAACTACTAATTTTAGCATGCATTACTGAACACTACATATATTACTAAACACTACACGAAGTAGAACTCTTAAGGTGCTACGGTGAAAAGTTAGCTACTGTTCCAAAGAACTCTTCGCCGTAGATAGCTTGTCTCCACAGGATTGTTGAATACGGCGCGTTTTGGGATGAAGTTAAAATCGTATACATCAAATCAGTTCCATTTTATTCCTTCAATACATTATTTAGAAGTTAACAAAGTGGTGAAATACAGTTAAAGTGTTCAATTATATTCTTTCACCTTCATTTTTCCTTATTATGCACTGTGAAGGAAAAAAAGGGGGTGTATTTGTGACCAAGTTTTGCGGTGGCCATTTTGAAATTTCTTCTATGTGCACATAACTCACCTGCGAGATGTTTTGCTTTTTTGGAGGAACATTTCACAAAATCGTGCAAATAAAACAAAAGATACAAGCTTTTACGAGGCCCTACATTGAAAAGTGAGTTTTGCCATTTGATAACAAGCTTGTGAATTCCTGGAGCTCCAGCAGATCGCTTTTATCTCCACGTTTTGAAAATAAATTTTGCTCCTGCAAATATCCTTCTTCTACACTTGATCACACCAATATCAGGTGACTTTGGCAAATACGTTGCATTATGTCATGAATAGGGTGTCTGCACGGAAGCTGCAACCTGGCTGGATGGTATTAAACAGACATCTTCACCGCTGTCACCATCTGTTTAATACCATCCAGCGTTTTTGGATTTTCCCTGCCCGTGATAGGAGGTTTCCAAGGAACATCCGTTACTGCTCTGCCCACTGCTACTGATGAAGGGTTGAATTCCCAGAAAAAGGCCTTATAGCACACACATGTGGGACATGTCCGTGCTAATTCAAAGGTGTGAAAATTTTAATCTTCTTTACAGCTTCTGTTCTCAACTTGCAGAAGCTTCAGAGCGTCAAACGTAGGCTTAACATGTCGGTAGACACATAAGTGTTTCGACAAGTACCCTTTTGAAAGACCTGCTTCAAGAGCGCAGAAGCTACTAAGGTTTTACCAACCTCTAATAAAAAGCGAAACGCTTTGGGTGATAGATGGTGGAGCGCTTTCAAGACTACTTTTTCACATAAATCGTTATAGCAAAACATTTACTAACTTTTCCATGCGGCAGCAAAGACAATTCCTCTCCAAAGCCAAGATCTGTAATATCGGCCCTCAAAAGACAAACTTCTAGCGCCTACAACTTGGGATAGGAACAAAAGCTCTCTTGATGCCACATGGAAAGGTTGTATCCTCCAGATGGCTCAAAGTTGACACCAAGAAACTGCCTCTAGCTTGTTCCCTCATTCATCACCCAGCCGAAAACTAAAATTCCGATTAACATTCAGTTTGGTCACAAGCGAACATGTGACTCAGCAACCGTGACCGTGACGGTATTCGTATACACCCGAATATCAGCCTAAATCACACGATAATACGTGACTAATAACTTATAGGCACCGAAAAATAATATTTTATCACTATGCAAACTCAGGAGCGTTATAACAAATCTGGACATGTCCCACATGCGCATTTGCAAAACAGCAATGTTTCGTATCAGACTATCGTGGTTAGTACACTTCTACAAACCATTATATCTATTATCCTAGCATTCATCCACTGGCTTTTACCACTGACTGTCAATGTGTCAAGCGCTAACTGCTAGTAATTTACTGATAACCGATAATGATAAACTCTAGCCACTTACGATAAAAATTGAACAAACAATACAATACATCCGAAGAATGGGAACCTATTTCGTAAAGCAGTGTATAATTCAAATATATTATCAGCAAAAGTGGCAAGGTCTCTTAGACAGCTCTCACATATCCTGCAGTGATTTGGTCTTCATGGTCACTATCTTGCCTATGTGTAAGTCACAAATCTTTTGAGCTGTTAACCCGTCCAACAGTTCATATCGTATATGAATTATTGTCTTCATATCTGATTTTGTCCACTGCGAAATGATAAACAAGAAATCTGCAAACTTTACTGCTGAGCGAAGTACTTTCAACCAGAAACTATAAACATTTGAATGGGAAGCTGTCAAACAAAACCAAGCGAAAACTGGAAACCATCAAACTCACACAGAAAACCACTAATGGATATTCGCTAAACGCAAAGGGAAAAGCAATGTTATTGTCAATTTTTTGTACACTGTACTGTATACTATTTACAAGCTTTGGTCTCTAAAGTAATGCCAAAATGAATGGTTCTATATGTTATAGACAATTGTGTGTAAGGGTTACGTGGAAAAAAAATGGCCACCCATACATTAGAATTGACTGTATTTTCACTGAAAACCCACTTCTGGTACATTTTAGAGCTCCAAAAACACCTTATTTGGCTTTTACGACCGTTTTTCAATAGATCTAAGTATAAAAGAAGTTTGTAGGAGCCTTATAGGAGCTATGAAGGCGAAAAATACAAAGCTTAAAGATAAAACTTCTTCGTAAACCTGATACCATTGTTGCAGAGATAAACCGTTGCTTGTTTAAAGTCTTCTTTTCTTCTAGCAGGCTTTTTTATTTGCCTACTTCCTGTTGCATATATATATATATATATATATATATATGTATATATATATATATATATATATATATATATATATATTACAGTCCACACAAAAAATTAATATGTACTCGAGGGTGCAAAATGAAAAAATGAGTTACTGCAGTTGGTGCAGTATCTATGCAAAACACATCTTCTGCCAGCGTCTCCATACCCAATTCCATTTCATAGCTGAGAAATGGAAGTGTGAAAGGAATAATGAATAAATCATAAGAATGAGTAATCATATTCATTGCCTTTATAATTAAATTTATATGTTAATAATTGTATTCATGCCCTTTGAAGATCATTATAATATGCATGAGGCAAAAATGTTGGACATTATAATAGAAGAATACCCTGATACTTTTGCAAACTATACACGAATTTTTATGCTGGAACTAAGATTGCATGACATTGTGTAAAACATTAGTTGTAATAATAATGTCTTGTCTATTGGCCTAATAGTCTACAGCATACATAAGAACACACGGCATAAACAGGTCAAGTTGATATATACACTAACATTTCATATTACCATTTCACAGGAAAATTTCACAAAGTTTAGGGATTAGTTTACAATTACTTAATTTAAAACATGTTCTGAAGTAAACGTGAAGATTCTGATTTAAACTTACCAAAAAATTAATGTTCTTGACCAAAAACATGCAACCACAAACAACAAACAGTGACTTTTTCACAAATTTGTGATAATAATCAGCAGCCCTAATTGCTAAATCACAAATTTGTGAAAACTGAAAATCACAAATTTGTGAAATCCTGTTTGAGTTTGCTGGTGATAGGGCAATAACCTGTGAATTATCATGCACTTGTGAGAAAACAAGCTAAAATGGAAATTGTTATTGGCCCAACATTTGCAAAGTTTTGACAACATTCTTTTGCTTTTCAACATACCTTGCTAAAAACAAGGCTGTTTTGCATAATAATATGCTTGTTTACAACAATCCCTGCAAATTTGTTATGAAAACAGTATGAAAGTTAGCAATTTTGGCTACAGGACAAATCAGAATATTCACATTTACTTCAGAACATGTTTTAATGTGAAATTGGCAAACGCGCTGCTTTGATATAACATGCAGGACATAAATATGAAGAATGAGTTTGCAATCCTGCTGGCAGACAGTTGTGTAAATACAGTGGAACCCCTCTAATCCAGACCCCTGAATTGCAGACACCCCTCTAATCGAGACCCCTGAATTGTAGACTATTATGGACACATGTCACTGCAACCAAACAATTCATCTTGCTTTAGTATACAGTGCGTAACGCCTAAAGAGTAGTTTCGAGGCACCAGTGCGCTAAGAGCGATTATTTCCGCAATCGACTTCCGCCGTTCCCGTCTTTTGTGCGCGTGGTTGCACCTGGGAATGTTCTTCATTGCCTATGAAGGAAAAGAAAATACGATTACATTCACTGGGAACGGCGAGCCTTTCAAGCAGAAAGTCTTCTCGCTACCGGCTTAGCTCATTCATTCATCAAAACTCGTTGAAATGCTTGGAGTGACCCAATACCTAAATTTGTGTGATTTTCACCTTTGTAGCTGAGAATCTATTCGTTCATAGGTTGATCGCAGGCCCGTGAATCTTCCTATAGAGAACGCTTCTGCAGGTACAAAAACGCAAACTAACGTTTTGGGATGTATGGATAGATGCGTACATTGCAAAGCGTTAGTTTCCATTTTTGTACCTGCAGAAGCGTTCTCTGCGGTTCACGGTGGAATGATTCGAAGGCCTGCGATCAACTTTTGCGAGCGAGACGGTGTTCAAGTATATTCTGCGTCATCTTTACACATCATCTGAAAGTACAATCTATTGAACTACTTTTGCTAAAGAATTAAAATAATAGCTTTTGCAGCGAGAGTGTACGAAGCTAAGGGCCTGCGCATGTATGAAATCCTGCTGAAATTGAACAATTTTCGATCGCAGAACGAACAGATTCTCAGCTACAAAGGTGAAAATCACACAAATTCAGGTATTGGGTCACTCCAAGCATTTCAATGAGTTTTGATGAATTGCGAGCCAAGAAACTGGTACCATGAGCTAAGCCGGTAGCGAAAAGACTTTCTGCTTGAAAGGCTCGCCGTTCCCGGTGAATGCAATCGTATTTTCTTTTCCTTCATAGGCAATGAAGAACGTTTCCAGGTGCAACCACACGCACAAAAGACGGGAACGGTGGAAGTCGATTGCGGAAATAATCGCTTTTAGCGCACTGGTGCCTCGAAACTACTCTTTAGGCGTTACGTACTGTAGTTCATCTTTTAATTAGCCCCAGGCCTGAAATTAGGATATCCAGCTCAGAGTTGATCAATAATCAGGACAGTCCTTTCTGCATGGTCCCAAAATGTGCAAAATGGAGCGGTTCCACTGTGTTATGAAATCCAACTGAAAACTTAACAGCTGCAAGCAGTTACTGTGGTATTCTTCTAGCAATAGAAGAGACTACTACCGTATAGTGGGAAACTTTCGCGGGAGAAAACCTTTGCGAATTTCGCAAACAAGAGAGCATTCGCGAAATTTTTCTTCGCGAAATTTTTCTTCGCGAAAAGTCAGAATGGAGACGCTACACTACAGGTCCGGGGAGGTTGAAGCATACTGAGTGAAGCCACGTGGCGCGTTATCCAGTACGTAGACGCTATGTAACCAGTTTTATTCGTGCTAAGCCTTTCATTTGAAGATTAACTTGCCAATGGTCGTAATGCTTATACAGCACCTTAAGCTTCATCTAGATTTAGAGCTGCAGACAAGGAGATAAGGCGAGTTCTCAGAGCTCCTTATAGGCATGGTAGCCTCGCACGACAGTTTCCAGTATGTAGGTTTCCATCTCGTCCACACACATGGAAACACACATGCTTTGATATATATGGCCACGTCCACAATGGCTGCCTTACCAAGTTTTCTCTTCCTTTGAATTTCTTTTGGACGATTCGCGAAAGTTTTCTTCGCGAAATTCGTCTTTTTAGACGATTCGCGAAAGTTTTGTCCCACGAAAGTTTCCCGCTATACGGTAGAAGAAAATTTCTTTGGATGTCCCTTGCAGATTCTATGTCTGTTGGATAAAACAATCTATTAAGCTGTTCTTCTAATCTTTAGCACTCAATTCAAGCTCTACAACATCTGAAACATATACTTTCTACCTACTGAGAGAATTGAGAGAATACCCTAGAGATCAACAGAAGTGTCTTCTGGCTGGCAAACACACATGTGGTCTGATAACCGATAATGATAAACTCTAGCCACTTACGATAAAAATTGAACAAACAATACAATACATCCGAAGAATGGGAACCTATTTCGTAAAGCAGTGTATAATTCAAATATATTATCAGCAAAAGTGGCAAGGTCTCTTAGACAGCTCTCACATATCCTGCAGTGATTTGGTCTTCATGGTCACTATCTTGCCTATGCGTAAGTCACAAATCTTTTGAGCTGTTAACCCGTCCAACAGTTCATATCGTATATGAATTATTGTCTTCATATCTGATTTTGTCCACTGCGAAATGATAAACAAGAAATCTGCAAACTTTACTGCTGAGCGAAGTACTTTCAACCAGAAACTATAAACATTTGAATGGGAAGCTGTCAAACAAAACCAAGCGAAAACTGGAAACCATCAAACTCACACAGAAAACCACTAATGGATATTCGCTAAACGCAAAGGGAAAAGCAATGTTATTGTCAATTTTTGTACACTGTACTGTATACTATTTACAAGCTTTGGTCTCTAAAGTAATGCCAAAATGAATGGTTCTATATGTTATAGACAATTGTGTGTAAGGGTTACGTGGAAAAAAAATGGCCACCCATACATTAGAATTGACTGTATTTTCACTGAAAACCCACTTCTGGTACATTTTAGAGCTCCAAAAACACCTTATTTGGCTTTTACGACCGTTTTTCAATAGATCTAAGTATAAAAGAAGTTTGTAGGAGCCTTATAGGAGCTATGAAGGCGAAAAATACAAAGCTTAAAGATAAAACTTCTTTGTAAACCCGATACCATTGTTGCAGAGATAAACCGTTGCTTGTTTAAAGTCTTCTTTTCTTCTAGCAGGCTTTTTTATTTGCCTACTTCCTGTTGCATGTATATATATATATATATATATATATATATATATATTTTACAGTCCACAGAAAAATATGTACTCAAGGGTGCAAAATGAAAAAATGAGTTACTGCAGCTGGTGCAGTATCTATGCAAAACACATCTTCTGCCAGCGTCTCCATACCGAATTCCATTTCATAGCTGAGAAATGGAAGTGTGAAAGGAATAATGAATAAATCATAAGAATGAGTAATCATATTCATTACCTTTATAATTAAATTTATATGTTAATAATTGTATTCATGCCCTTTGAAGATCATTATAATATGCATGAGGCAAAAATGTCGGACATTATAATAGAAGAATACCCTGATACTTTTGCAAACTATACACATAGAACTTTTATGCTGGAACTAAGATTGCATGACATTGTGTAAAACATTAGTTGTAATAATAATGTCTTGTCTATTGGCCTAATAGTCTACAGCATACATAAGAACACACGGCATAAACAGGTCAAGTTGATATATACACTAACATTTCATATTACCATTTCACAGGAAAATTTCACAAAGTTTAGGGATTAGTTTACAATTACTTAATTCAATGTGAAATTGGCAAAGGCGCTGCTTTGATATAACATGCAGGACAACTCTTGGCATAAATATGAAGAATGAGTTTGCAATCCTGCTGGCAGACAGTTGTGTAAATACAGTGGAACCCCTCTAATCCAGACCCCTGAATTGCAGACACCCCTCTAATCGAGACCCCTGAATTGTAGACTATTATGGACACATGTTACTGCAACCAAACAATTCATCTTGCTTTAGTATATTGTACAGTGCGTAACGCCTAAAGAGTAGTTTCGAGGCACCAGTGTGTACAGAGTGTACAAAGCTAAGGGTCGGCGCATGTATGAAATCCTGCTGAAATTGAACAATTTTCGATCGCAGAACAAAGAGATTCTCAGCTACAAAGGTGAAAATCACTCCAAGCATTACAACGAGTTTTGATGAATTGCGAGCCAAGAAACTGGTACCATGAGCTAAGCCGGTAGTGAAAAGACTTTCTGCTTGAAAGTCTCGCCGTTCCCGGTGAATGCAATCGTATTTTCTTTTCCTTCATAGCCAATGAAGAACGTTTCCAGGTGCAACCACACGCACAAAAGATGGGAACAGTGGAAGTCGATTGTGGAAATAATCACTCTTAGCGCACTGGTGCCTCGAAACTACTCTTTAGGCATTACGCACTGTAGTTCATCTTTCAATTAGCCCCAGGCCTGAAATTAGGACATCCAGCTCAGAGTTGATCAATAATCAGGACAGCCCTTTCTGCATGGTCCCAAAATGTGCAAAATGGAGGGGTTCCACTGTGTTATGAAATCCAACTGAAAACTTAACAGCTGCAAGCAGTTACTGTGGTATTCTTCTAGCAATAGAACAGACTACTACAAGAAAATTTCTTTGGAAGTCCCTTGCAGATTCTATGTCTGTTGGATAAAACAATCTATTAAGCTATTCTTCTAATCTTTAGCACTCAATTCAAGCTCTACAACATCTGAAACACATACTTTCTACCTACTGAGAGAATTAAGAGAATACCCTAGAGATCAACAGAAGTGTCTTCTGGCTGGCAAACACACATGTGGGACATGACCAGGATCTGTTATGATAGCGCTTCCCAGTTTGTATAGCGATGAAATGTAATTTTTCAGTGCTTACAAGTTATTAGTCACACAGTTATCTTGTGATTTGGACTAAAATTCAGGCATACAGTACGGTTCATGGAAAAGTATACGATTTTAACTTTTCACCTTTAGCTATTTCCGGGTAAAAGTTAACGGAATAGTGCTAAAAGTTAACCATTAACCTTTAACCGTTAACTCCCTACTACCACCTTGCTATATGACGTAGTAATATTCTTACGCAATAAGTCGCCGAAGATACATTTTAGCCTTGTTACGGCAAGCGAAAGTGCTGTATTAGGCTTCGAATTTTTATTTTATCAAGTTCTTGTAATTTTGAATCTGGTTAACGATAAATACAATTCTCATCGGATTCCGATACATTGAAAGCGGTTCGTCCGAGATGCGACAAGGAGACAGTGTTTGGAATCCGCGTTGAAGATGCGTAGAAGGGCAGGCGTAACTGAGAACATTCGAATTGGCGAAGGAGTTACTATTAAGTATTCATCATGACACGTTGCTTGCAATACGCTAATAAAATGATAGCCAAAAAGCCTTTGAGAATCAACAAAATGGCGATGTTTTGTCTCTTATGTCATTAGTTACGTCACAAATACGTGTTACGTATCAGTTAGAAGTTAACTATTAACAGTTAACTGTTAACTTTTAACCTGTAGCTTTTTCCAGTGAAAAGTTAACCCAAAAGCGTTAACTTTTAACTTGTTTAACGTTTACTTTTCCATGAACCGTACTGTATACGAATGGTGAATCCACATTTAGTGACGTTTTCTGTCGTCACGGTTGCTCTGTCACATGCTGGCTTGTGACCTAACTCGATGTTCTTCTGAATCATAGTTTTCGGCTGGGTACTATGTGAGGGAACAAGCTGGAGACAGTTTCTTGGTCTCAACTTCGAGCCATCGGAAATATACAACTTTTCCATGTGGGTGAGAGAGAGCTTTTGTTCCTGTCCCAAGTTACAGGAGCTTGAATGTTGGCTTTTGAGGACCAATTGATCAGATCTTGGCTTTGGAAACGAATGGTTAACTCACCCGCATGGAAAAGTTCACAGGTAGGTTATGTCCGATTTTGACCTTTCAACAAAATGGTGGACGTTATCGAAGCACTATTACAACCCTCCCTGATTTTCAGCGTAACAAGATATACAGTTCTGAAATATGCTTATACAAGATCAAGAACATATCTAATTTGTACCTGAGCAGACTAGAGGCTTATAAAGTAACTTTAAGATCGTCTTTGTGGACCTTTCGTCAGGCCTACGTGAAACACAAAGATGGCAAATTCCGGTCGTAGAAATCGGGGGTTTTGCACACAAAAATAGGTTCAAAATGTAGAACAAAGTATAAACTTACTAAATCGAAAAATGAAAATCACTGCTCCGTTCCACGACTTTTATGTCCAAGGTTATCCAAAAGAAATACACCTGTCCGACCACAAACCGTCGGACATAAAATGAATGGAACAACGCACGAAGATTCATTTTTCGATTCTGAGGGTTTGGTCCTTTAGGAACAATCTCTCAAAGTTTCGATACCAAAACCCATAACTTCCACGACCGGAATTTCGATTGAAATATTCTTGTGGAGTCATCTTCCTTCTTCGTCGAATATCACATGCAGTCACGTGCTTTGATTACATCATACCAAACCAGCCTGCGAGTGCTTACTGGTAGAAAAGCCACTAAGTTAGCTTTTTTCAACGAGCGAATTTGTCTAAGAGGTAGATCAACAAAATTAGCGATGGAAGAAGCCTTTGAGAAAGCTTTCGTCGGATCAAACTTTTGTTCAAGGCGTTTAGTCGGCGATTTCATGTGACCATTGTATGAAATTCCTTCTAATGTAAACAAAGTAATTGCTATGTAAACAATCGTTCAGTACATAAACAATCCTCCCTGTTTTCGGACATAACATACCTGCGTTAGTAAATGTTTTGTTATAGTGATTTATGTTAAAAAATAGTTTTGGAAGCATTCCGCCAGGTAGCACCCAGAGCGTTTCGCTTTTCAGTAGGGGTTAAAAAACCTCGGTAGCTTCTTCGTGATAAAAGCAAGCCTTCCAAAAAAGTAATTGTATGAACGTCTATGTGTCTGCCTGCATCTTAATCCCTTGTTTAACTCTCTGTATCTACTACAAGTTGAGAACAGAAGCTGTGAAAAAGACCGAAATTTTCACACCTCCGAATTAGCGCGGACATGTCCCACATGCGCAGGCAATGGAACACTTTCTGCGGTAATTTCATTGGTCTCTTCCAAGATGGACTATTCTAACAAGGGAGGACCAAGAACAAGTGAATTTTCCGCCAAAAGAACTCAGTTCCAAACTCTCAAGTTGTCCTTTGTTGTATTCCAATGGCAATTCTGTTAGGTAACTCAGCTTAAGACATTCCAACAACAGCCAAGACATAACAAAGTGTATCTCTGCGATCAAACGATGTACGAATTCAGGACGAAGGACAAAATGTAGAGCAGATTTTCGCCTACAACTTACAATGGCAAAAAAATGCTCTCGCTTTCATAATGATGAATAGGCAACAGTGAAAAGTTTACAATTGAACGTTTCCATTTATTTGCGTGTACTAAACAATTTACGCTGACTCGTGTACATATTTTTCCTGTGGACGGTCACATATATATGAATAGCATGTTACACATCTGGAATTCGCAATGAAAATAACATAGGGGCGAACGAAAAAGGGTTAAAGAAGCCTCTCCTTCGCCGTTTGTCACAAGGCTGTCACATGCATGATGACATCACCAATCAAAGGTAACAATGGGTGAAATTAATACTTCTTTCAACACAAATGAATAACCTTACGAACATCTTGAAAACACTCTAGGTGTAGACCATTATGATATATGCTATACAATATTCTTCTGTTAGAGAGCAAGAAGGTCTATCGCTGAGGTGACTTCATAAACATACATGTGATTAATGCATACACATCAGTAAATAGTCCTTAGGGAGTGAAATGTTTACTAGCCAAATGCCCGAGGGCATGTAGCATCCAAGTGATGAGGTCAGTAAACATGTTGCTCCCCGAGGAACCCATGTGTTACCTCTTTTTAACACTCCAGCAGCACTGCAATACAATGTACAGGTTGTTATTGTGACCTTTGTGCATTAAATGACAACTTATGATTCTTACCTCAGGCGGTCCCTATATTATTTTTCATTATGAATTCCAAAAGTGTAACACTCTATTCATATATATATATATATGCAACAGGAAGTAGGGAAATAAAAATGGCTGCTGGAAGAAAAGAAGAGTTTAGACAAGCAAATGTTTATCTCTGCAACAATGGTATCAGGTTTATAAAGGGGTTTCATCATTCAGCTCTTTATTTTTCACCTTCATTGCTATTGTGAAGAAAATTCGCTGCATTTTTGGCAGAGTTTCAGCCACGGTTTTTTAGGATAAAACCCCTTTGTTAACCTGATACCATTGCTGCAGGATAAACCATTATAACATATTCACAAGTAATTCAGGATGAGGGGCAGCAGCCCCACGAGTTTTTTACCTGAATTACTTGTTATTACAAACTAGGCGCTTAGTAGGTTATTGTCCTAACCACAGCTCTGCCAGGTCAGCAACCAAATTTACCACCGTGGCAACTCCTTTGATGTATGATGTCATCAGGAGGTAAAACGTGTTATTCAATCAAATTTCTTTGCTGCAAACCACACAATGCCCCCTATTTCCTCAAAGGGACGTGTTATACTTGTGCATGACAACCCATGCATTTCTTGCATGAAGCTGTATCAGTTAACACTGCACATTTGGCTGGATTCAGAGATAGCACAACTGCATAAGTATTTACTATAATTATTATTATAGTGGAGTCTCCACACAAAGGACACTTGGGTAGCCAACTTACCCGTGTTCCAAGTGTTTTTGGAGGATTGCTTCTGGTAAAGTCTTGTTGCATGGTTCCGTGTCAATCCTACATCCTTTTACCATTTTTAAATGTTCTTTATATGCCCTTGTTTATGTGCTTGTTCATTCATACTTGTTCAGTCCAAGAGGCAACACATGAGTTGACTCTCGTAGTGAGGTGAACTAGTAATTGGTTGGCCTCATTTGTTTCAGACTACAAACAGCTGTGTTTTGAGTACCTATGAAAAACTACAAGCTGCAAACTTAGCAATCTACCTCCTCACATTGAATCTTGTGAAATGTCTACTAACAGTACAACACCTCCATACTGTTAAGTTGTAGTTGTTACTAAATGTCAATTGTTACAACAGTGTGGCATTTTTAAGATGTTCAAAAATTAAAAGCATGCAGCTATAAGTAGATAGCAGGGCCTGCATGGTGTTATTGCTCTGGTTAAATGAAATATTAGTAATGTTTTAATATTAATTTTAGACAAGATGCCCCTTCAGCCTTTGGCTGGTCTTCCAGGGGGTCCTGAGGTCACATAATTTCATTCACACACATTAATTCACACAAACAACATCGAACAATTATGGAAACAAGCAAACAATCATGTTCAGTCATTTTTTTGAGTGTAGATGAAGCTCATCTCTACTGCTTTTCTCTTTTGGTGATAGGGGGTGCAAGGGGAAAAATGCCACCAAATGGCCACTTTGGCTGTGATGACCCTCACTCATCCCATAGCGTAGTCTCAGAACTACTTACTCCACTAACTATGGCACATACACCCCCAAATAAAGGTACTGTAGTGCATTAAAGTACTAGTGAGTATGCTGGCATAAATCTCAGGTTGAGCACAAAGCACATAGGCTACATTACGTATTGCTCATTTGAGACTTTGTTGGAATTCACTTTCATTTCAGTGCGTACTCCCAGGTGCAGGTAAGCGTCACATTGGTAATCGAGTGATATATGGTGATGTGTACATCAATCTTTGTATACCTTGTTTTGCTCAGTGTTTATATAACAGGACAGTCTGTTGTGTTAATTTTCTATGGATCTGTTTCAATTCCTCACCATGCACATACATCAGTCACATTTCCTAATGTGTGTGGTTACATAGCACCTATGTACATGAATAGTCCTACAAGTGTACCATATAAGCTGCACAAACAACATTACAACTATTATAATAGCCTTTTGATTTCTTTGCACACTGTTTTGTGCTGGACACTTGATGCAGTTGTCATTCAACCAAGTACGTAAGTTTAATGTGATGGTTATGTGCATGCACACAGGAGATTAAATACATTAATATTTTATTAGTGCAATGAACTAGCTATTGGCAATAGATTGTGTGTTCTATGTTGGATTATGGTCATTGATTATCATGTGGTTGTTACTACCTGGCTCTTGCAAGCATTCTCTCTGAAAACTACTGTTCCAAACTGGGCAGTTGTCCTTTCCAACAGTTTTTGTGGAGTAATTTTGTCATCCTGAGCCATAGCTTCGTCTAAAAACGTGTACATGCAGGCATGACTGTCTTCTGTCTTCCTGCACGCTTTCTGTCCTTGACTATACCTGTCACTTGGTATTCTGCAATAGTACTAACCACCGTTTGATGCACATGGTTGCTCCACATGTGGGACATGTCCGCGCTAATTAGGATGTGTGAAAATTTTGGTCTTCCTTACAACTTCTGTTCTTGACTTGTAGAAGCTTTCGAGTATCAAGATAAGGCTGTACTAGTAGGCAAACATGCGCAGGTAAGTTATGGCAGATTCGTGGTTGCGAAGGACGTTTTGTGGTTTTGACAGGAATGTGATTAAATCGTCACACCTAATACTAATTATCACGTTTTTGCCGTGTGACCACCTTCCTAGTTTTCGAGATTTAAATTGTTGCACCATCAATAGAAAGGGTTCTGGCCAACCAAGTTAGCAAATCAATCGTAGTAAACTGTAAACGGGCGCACATCTGAAAGTGATCGAGCTTCCGAAGCTCTAGCTTGCCTCCCCGTACGTAGGTGTATAAATCAGCCTCTCTATACTTGAGAACACGTGGTGTCATGTGACTAAGGGCTTGAGATGAGCTCTTTTCCATAAGAAATTTATGGCAAAAAGCGCGGAGATCTAAACCTCTACCTGTGTGCTTGAAACATTGACAGATTATCCTTCAAGGACTAAACTTGGAATTCTGATTAGGGGAAGATATTCGGCCTTTCCGTTCAGTTTATGTCACACCGTTTGTTGGCACAGCCATCCTGTTGGACCGGAAAACCTTCGCCATAACAGCCGAGGAGTGGAGCAACCGCAGGTATGTTATGGCACTTTTCGCCATAAAACAAAATGGCTGCCGTTTTCGAATGGCTAGTATAAAATGCCTTGTTTTCTCTTCCTGAAAGTGGAAAGACTGAAGAAAGCATCTAGATAGTATTTCGAACATTCCTATTTTGTGCATATGTATTTTAAAGAAATAAAAACATATTGTACGTGCTGTACATGGTCGATTTTTAACCATACTAAAATAAGCAAAAAACGCAAAAGGCGCGGGTCTAGACATCTGAATTTAAACGCGCAAGTGAATTCAGAAGACAGAACATGTCCAAGGATTTCTGATCATGAAGAACGGCTATGACAACAAATGGCTGCGCATAAACTGAACAGATGGATCGACAATCTTCCCCAAATCAGAATTTTAAGTTCAGCCCTTCAGCGATAATTTGACAAAGTTTTAAGTGTCTACGTAGAGATCTAGACCCGCGCCTTTTTCGCCATAAAATCTTTGTGGATTGGAATGCTTCTTTAGGCATTTGTCACATGATATCACATGTCCATGAAGGCAAACTCTTCAAATACTCGCGCGTATTAGCCTATAATGATGTATAAAAGTCGTGTTTAAGCTGTGGTCACATGGCCAGACCGTGATAAACTGTCTGAGACGTAATAATCTAATCGTATAGCTTGTTAAACCACAAAACGCCCCCTTTTAGCCTCAATTCTGCCATAACATACCTGCGACATCTTCCCCTAATCAGGAAAGTAAGATTAGGATATGCCGTGTCTTCTGAACCGAGGTTTGTGTTTAAACTCGGAGGTCTTCATCTCCGCGTTTTTGCATATTTGTTCATTTTGATATGGGTCAAGCAAAGCGGTCATGCAACAGGTACAGCATGTTCTCGGCTCTTTAAGTTACACAGGATCAAAATACAAATATTCAACTCACTATCTAGATGGTTTCTAGGAGTTTTAAACCTTTAGCAAGAATAAGCAAGGCATTATATTCGAGACATTCGGAAACGGCAGCCATTTTGTTTTATGGCAAAAAGTGCCATAACATACCTGCATGTGAACTTCTCAAATGTTACTGTTCCGAACATCTCATATGAATGCTGAAGAAGCTAGAACGGGTTTTCCCGACCCCCATTCAAGAATGAAATGCTCAGGGTAATAACTGCTGGAACGCATTCTAAGACGTTTTTCCCATAAATCGCTCAATCAAAAGCTTGCTCATAAAAACTTTTTTTGAGAGAAATACATACTACGTACTTGTACAAAATTGAGCAAATTGAAAGCAAAACTGTCATATTTATTGCACTTTTATTCCAGCTGACTCAGTCATTTTGAAAATATTCTATCTCCACTAGTTCACTGGTCAACTTGTGATTTCTCATGAACAGGTTCTGAAGAGTCTAACAATCACATGGGATCTCGAAAAGCAGTCTTGTGCAATAATGTAATATTTGCTCAATATTATGCCCTATCACACGAGTGGGTCACATAAAATTTCATGAAATAGACTAAGTACAAACAACTTTTGACCTACCTCTGCAATTAATATTACACTAACAATTATTTAACATATGCATATGTACTGCTATTGTATAGGCAGGGCTACAGGTATGTACACCTCATGGAGAATCAATCACAACCTTACAATTATTAAATGGCAAATATGCAGTACAGCCCATTAAGCACAGTAGTGAGCTTCTGGACATGCCCACATGTAAGAGCTGTGGTCAGGGAGTAAGTACCCGGTTTGCAATAACAACCATAAGTACAACTTTGTAATGTACTGTAGCTATAACACCACAGCTGTCTTTCAGTGTCAAAAGGAGATAAATGAGCTATCACATGGCTTCTGTAGTTCTGAATGTCATGTCTATATAGTTCCACACAATCAATGAATTAACAGACCAGGTACATATAAACAACCAACCTCAATGTTTGCCTATATATGTACATACACACAGTCACATATATAAATGCATACACACTCAGATTTTCACAAATGTTTTATAACATACAGTCATATTATAGTACCCCTAACCCACATCTTTGCATTTTGTACAAGTTATGTGTAATTCTTATAAAACTGGAAGCTTTTCCAGGTTTGAGAAAACTAAGTATGAAAGAAAGCGCATTTAACTACCACAATAAGTTTATTATGGATTCATATGTACAGCTGTGCCTCTGATGGAATTTGAGCAAAATAGTCACTTTGATGGCTTCAAATCATGTGACAAACATGTGAACTTCTGTGATGTTTTTGTTAAGGAGCAAGCTAGGTTGATTATGCTGCATGTACATTTGATACTTTTTGGGCCGCCAGAAGGTGGCCCTATACTGTTTTTACTTTCACCGGAAGTGTCCGGAACGTCCGGAACGATGTCTCTCTCTCTCTCTCTCTCTCTCTCTCTCTCTCTCTCTCTATATATATATATATATATATATATATATACATGTATATATATATATATATATTTATATATATATGTCAACAACATAGCGGACGCGAAGTCGGTACGTAACCTTTCGCCTATATTTTGGTAAAATTCATTCGTTTGCTTCTGATTTTATCAGTGAAGAGTCTTTTTGACCAGAAGAGTTCTTTGAGGTATTATTTTAGTCAATAACGACGATTTCCAAGCGATTCGAGTTTCCAGGGCCGTAGGCAGCCCACGAGTTTTTTAAACTCGAATCGCTTGTTACTTTCACCGGAAGTGTCCGGAACGTCCGGAACGATGTCTAGATATATATATATATAATACATATATATGTCAACAACATGGCGGACGCGAAGTCTGTACATAATCTTTCGGCTATATTTCGGTAAAATTCATTTGTTTGCTCCTGATTTTATCAGTGAAGAGTCTTTTCGACCAGACGCAGGTATGTTATGTCCGAATCCAAGGTAAAGTGGGCGTGTATGCGGTTGTGAGGAATGTAATAAAATTGGAACACATTTAGAGGCTATATCACGTGTTGTTCGCGCAACCTGCTGGCTAGTCGATGACGTCATTGCCTGGCTTTTACACGTTTTTCGCTTGAGTTCCAGAAGAACCAATGTTTTGAGCGCATAATATGCTTTTCGAAACTATTTTGCGACCGTTGTGAAGGCAAAGGTAAATTCTAAGGGGAAGTTGTGGGCTTCAAAACATCGAATTCGTGCACTGCGCAGTTAGGCCGCCTGGAACAAGTCTAACATAATTGATCTGATAAGAGATTAACTTGGTAAGGAGCACAGTCCTGCGAACGTACGTTCCTCGGTAGTTCTCTGAAGAACGAAAACTGGTACTATAGCGAGATTGTGGAAAAGTGACTACGAGCACACCTAGCCTGCTAGCACGATTGCATGTGACGTCACGTGATTTTACTGAAGGAAGCTAACTTTCACCACAAGAAAACTTCATCGAAAAACGCGGTGGTAGAAATCACCGGTTTGCACCATGATACTTTGAGGTATTGTTTCAGAAGGTTCAAACCCCTAGAATCCGAATCAGGGTTCCTGTACGTTGCTCCGTTTGTTTTATGTCCAACAGATTGTAACTAGTCACCCTAGAATTTTGCATAAATCCTTGGACATAACAGCCATGCAGTTGAGCCTGAAGACCCTGATTCGGATTTAGTAAGTTCGATATCTGTGTGTTCTTTCGAACCAAGTTTTGTGTCCAAAAGCCTAAGTTTCTACCACCGCGTTTTTGCATTTTTATGTTTTCTGATACGTTCAGAAAAACTCGTCATACGAAGTTTTGTGACCCTCCAGAAGAATCTAAATGACTCAGATACAAAGTAGATATGTTTAAGATATAACACAAGGTGTTTTCTGGACGTCACTACTCGTGCACATGCAAAACAGACCGATTGATTTCACTCCTTCGATATCGGCGGCCATTTTTGTTTATGTCCAGATCGGACATAACATACCTGCGGAAGAGTTCTTCGAAGTATTATTTTAGTCAATAACAATGATTTCCAAGCAATTCGAGTTTCTAGGACCGTAGGCGGCCCACGAGTTTTTTAAACTCGAATCACGTTTTAAGTTTTTATCCAGGGAAAAATACGCATGTGGGACATGTCCGCGCTAATTCGGAGGTGTGAAAATTTCGGTCTTTTTTACAGCTTCTGTTCTCAACTTGTAGTAGATGCAGAGAGTCAAACAAGGGATCAAGATGTAGGCAGACATGTAGACGTTCGTACGATTACCTTTTTGGAAGGCTTGCTTTTATGGCGAAGAAGCTACTGAGGTTTTCCTAACCCCTACTGAAAAGCGAAACGCTCTGGGTGCTACCTGGCGGAACGCTTCCATGGCTATTTTTTAACATAAATCGCTATAACAAAACATTTACTAACTTTTCCATGCGGGTGAGTTGACCGTTCCTTTCCAAAGCCGAGATCTGATCCATTGGGCCTCAAAAGCCAACATTCAAGCTCCTGTAACTTGCGACAGGAACAAAATCTCTCCCTCACCCGCATGGAAAAGTTGCATATTTCCGATGGCTCGAAGTTGACACTAAGAAACTGTCTCCAGCTTGTTCCCTCACGTAGCACCCAGCCGAAAACTATGATTCAGAAGAAACATCGAGTTAGGTCACAAGCCAGCATGTGACAGAGCAACCGTGACGACAGAAAACGTCACTAAACGCGGATTTGCCATTCGTATACGCCCGAATATTAGTTCGAATCACGAGATAACTGCGTGACTAATAACTTGTAAGCACCCGAAAATTACAATTTATCGCTACGCAAACTGGGAAGCGCTATCATAACAGATCCTGGACATGTCCCACATGCGTAGTGTAATGCACATCTGTTTGAGTATGGAAAGCTTGTAAGATCAAATGCGCACGATCATGGATTGCTGTAGTTTCAAAACCGAGTGTAATATTACAGTCAGTGGTAGGTTTAAGACATTTGAAAGGCAAGGCTGCTTCAGGCCACCACTCCTATTTTTCGCATGTGGGACATGTCCAAAGTCCCACTATTGTGTTAATAGGCTGGAATTTGGGTGTGTGTAAGGCTTCGATCATGTGATATGCGCGTGACATTTCTTGACGTATAGCCTTAGTGAAGAAGCAAGGGCGATTGCGCTGCTCGACATTTGTTCTACTTTTACAACATATGAAAGCCTTTATTCATCAAAAGTTAATGTTACGTACATATTGTTGTGTAAGGGAGCTTGGAAGATCATACTCACGATCGATAGTAGGTATTGTGAACTGCAAAACTTATATACGTAATTCACGGCGAAATCGCCCTGCTATTTTGCAGTTGATGATAGGCTTAAAGCGCGTATTGAAGGTTTAAACATAGATCGATCGTTCTTTTATAAGGAACTCAAGTTAGTAAAACCAACTTTTCTATTTGAATTAAACATCAAAGATTACGCACCTTGTTCTTCGATGTCGTCGATCGGGTGCTGAATATCCAGTTCGCTTCTCTTAAACCGCCGATATTATACTTCGCTAAACCGTCTGTCTTCTTTGCCTAATGTTCTTCCTCCACTGAGTTCCTCTCGCTTGCGACGCATCGATCATTGCAGAGATCAAACGCTTCAAACACTTCGGTAAGGGCAATATGCGATTACGTCACAGCTCATGTCACATGACCGTCATGTGATAATCGGCCCTTAGCTAAGCGAATCCTTCTTGCAAAATGCCATGTCGTCAAGTAAATCAGCGGATCAACGTAGGAAGCTTCTGAGTGTTTTACTGTAATCTATATCGAACGCTTCAACTTTTCACCGATGGGGATTTTGATACCGCGAGTTTCCAATGAGTTATTGCTGGTTATTTTAGTACATTTTTAGTATTTGTTGATTATCTTGAAAACTATTTCAGTAAACAAAATCCCCATCGGTAGAATATTGGGTAGCCTTATTAGGGACAGTTTAGTCCATATTCTGTGTCTCTAGGCCTAAGATTGGATTTACTTGAGAGGAATAACTGCTAAATACAGCTGCTCGGAAAAGCGGCGAGTATTCGAACGATTGACGGAAAATTTGGTTGAAAAATAGTTAAATGTGTAGCTTGAATGTGTTCATACAGTCTAAATGTCGTTGCTTGCCATTTCTGATACGCATAAGAGAGAAAAAGCGAATTTGTTAGCAACAAAATCGCCAACTTTCGGAAGCCATTCAAGTGCGAATGGACATGTCCCACATGCGTTAGATCCACATTCTGTGTACGTGTAAAGAACACGTTGTTTACCATCGATGGTAACCACTTCCCTGGTAAATTATGACATCTTCAGCTTGCGATGTTCAATGCCTCCTCTGAGGCAGAGATTTTTCCCATTCAGAAAGAAAATACAATCTAACAGGTCTTGGGGGGGGGGGTGTCAGGGTTAAGTACACCGTTGGTCCAAATCTTCTCTTCATTGTCGTTGCTAAGGGCTATCGTTTTCTTCACAGAAACACCTATGCCTGCCAAGTGTAGCTTTCTGTATAGGGAATCAACCAGGTTCGTCAGTGGGAGAAACTCAGGGTCGTTCATAAGGTTGGTGTTTGACTGCTTCTGTAAGCGTATGTGCCTTTGAATCCCCAGTGGTTCTGCACTCTGGGAGGGTAGTGTGTACCATCTTCTTTTCTTGCTTCCAGTTGAACTTGCACAACCATTTGCATACCTTCGTCTTGTCATCATCCAATAGAATCCATTCAGGAACGCTGTCTGATGGAAAACGCAAGTTTCGTTCCTTTTTTCAATCATTGAACAACTTTACACACTTCTGTGTATCTGTGGCAGTGGTAGTTGGTACAAATCCTCTGGTGTACGTCTCAATGTCATCATCATCGTAAGAGAAGTCAAAACGCTTGCTTTTCTCCTTTCCTTTGGAAAGCAGTGGTCGTTTAGCCATTCTTCGGTGGAGCACGATGCAACTATTCAAATACAACCACACTTTTAGGGAGTATAATCTCGTGATAAACTAGTTACTTTAGGGCTTCCATATGGCGTAACATGTTTACTGACCTCGCCCTCGGGAGCTTTGTACCTTCGGGTCTGCGGTTAGTAATTACGTTACGCCCTGGAAGCCCTGTAGTAACTAGTACTTATCTCTGCAACAATGGTATCAGGTTGATGAAGAAGTTTTATCCTTCAGCTTTGTATGTTTTGCCTTTGTTGCAATTTTGAGAAAAATTCACTGCATTTTGGCAGTTTCAGCCACTATTTTATCCTGAAGGATAAAACCGTGGCTGAAACTTGGCTGAAATGTAGTGAATTTTCTTAAAAATTGCAATGAAGGCGAAAAATACAAAGCTGAAGGATAAAACTTCTTCGTAAACCTGATACCATTATTGCAGAGATAAACAGTTGCTTGTTAAAGTCTTCTTTTCTTCCAACAGCCATTTTTATTAGCCACTACTTCCTGTTGCATATATATAAATATATATGAATAGTGCGTTTCACTTCTGGAATTCGTAATGAAAATATTAATTGTTGGTTTATCATATTATGCACAGCATATATAGATTGTTTGTCTGCAAGAACAAGTAATTCAAGTTAAAAACTCATGGGGGCTGCCGCCCCATGCACTCGAATCACTTGCAAAGCATTGGAGTGTAAGTGCACAGCTGAACATTCATTGAACATACTGTTTATTGTAACTGGATGATTGTTTTGAAAACAATTGCCATATTTGGTAATTGTTTTCAAAACTATTCCTATAACTCATTCTTGTATAAATTTATAATTCTCTATTACTAGTATATAAATTCTCTATTATAAGACTTTTCTTCAAATCCATATTATATATATATATATATATATATCGGACGAGCGTTACACACCGGAAGTCCAAATGAAAACAATATAGAAAACGAGAACTAAAAAACGAGTGAAAATCTTGATGACTAAGAAGTAACAATTGATAATTCATGATGCTATTTGAAGATGGCCATTTTCACATTCTATTCATGGTTGGTTATAGATACTCTGTGCAATTATCACAAGTGACTGAAGGGAGCAACTACAGCTGCAACCTACACCAGATAAGTAACATCTATACCATACAAGAACAATGACTGCTCCTAATTTCCTTCTAGCAATATGTTTTCTGTTGGTCTGTCAAAGTGTACAAGGTAAAGAATAGTATGACAATGACAAAAATAATAATTGCATCAATGTTCCTCTAATTATAATTGGTATTATACGTAACTCGTAAGCCTTTTACACTTCAAGCACGCATAATTCAGTACTTTCATGTTATTTCCACAGGTATTAGCAACAGTGGAAATGAATTTTACCTAATTTTACCACATGACTTGGTGGATTGGAGTCCTACTGCCCCTCCCATACTCATGGTGACAACAGATGATTCAGGGCCTGTTTCCTTCACTGTGTTCTACACCACACTGGGGAGGACCTTGCAATTTAGAACTAGTGTAAATAATACAGCTAGAAAGGGAGAGTTGACAAAGATTGTGTTGCCACATGTACTACACCTTACAACAATTTCCCGTGGTGTCCAACTCAAAGCTGAAGAAGGAAAGAATATTATCGTTTATACCCTCAATGAAGGTCATCACTCCACTGGTGCATACCTTGGATTACCGTACTTTGAAACAGCAACAAAAACTTATGAATACTATGGAGTCAGTATTCCTAGCAGCAATCTCAAATTTGGGATAAACAAGGGATACATGGCTGTTGTCATTTTAAAAAATAACACAGTCCTTTCCATAACACCTACAGTTATGTTAGAGGGAGATGTGCCAGGAACCTCACTAAGGAAATTTCCCAGAAAAAGCCACAAATCTCTTCTATGTGACAAGGGACAAACATATATAGTTAGATCTACTGAGGATCTGACAGGCTCTAAAATATCTTCCAATAATCCTATCACATTCATCACGGGAGTTCAGTGTGGATCTAACCCATTTGAAGCGATAACCTGCGATCACCTCACAGAACAGCTACCACCAGCTGATACATTTGGCTTTGTGTTCTTCTTAGTACCACCTCACCTACGTCAACAGAATGGCTACAAGTTAGTGGCAAGTATGCCCTGTACAGGTGTCACCCTTCACTGTGTGAACAAGCAAGGACAAACTGTGCAATGGGATGCATTTAAACTCAATGACGGACAGTTTAGGCAGTTAATTATTGACTCCAATCACTATTGCTCCATTGAGGCTAATCTCCCTCTTCTGGTTGTGCAAATTGCTTTAGGGCATTCAGTTGAGGCGACTATAATTTCTGATTCCTTCATGACCATGGTGCCACCTCTTGGTCAGTACAGAAATGACTACACCTTCCTGTTTGCAGAGAGCTACTATCACGTATTTAAGCCACAACTTAGTTTGTGTGTACCTGTCCACTGCTTTAACATTAGTCAAATTCTGTTTGATGACCGGCCTCTACCAGACAGTGTTGTCTACGTTCCTGTGAAGTGTAAAAATGGAGTAGTTTGTGCGTATTGTACACAGTATGAGGTACCCAATGCTCAATTACATGGAGTACATAACCTCAAACACAGTGATCCGAAGTGCACAATTGGAGTGATTGTCTCCGGTAATGGGACATGGGATTCATATGCGTATCCTGCAGGGATGAACCTCAATTCTATTGCAGGTAATGATGAATGGCACTGAGATGATTTTACATTGCTAAATTACATGTGTATATCATGATATTGTTACGAATTCATCTATAAGACTATTGATAGTACTTAACTAACACCTTATATTATTATTATTATCATTATTATTATAACAATTTTAGTTCCCAGCTACTGTTTTGAAGATGAAGTGATCACAGTTTGCAATAATTCTGGTCTCCAGCGGTTTGATCTGGTGAACACTGGAAGACCTCAGGCAGAGTGCATTACATTCTCGATAAGAGGTAGTTTATATATATATATATGGTTTATATTATATGTGAGCGTCGCCAGTATAAATCGCAGATTATGACCACCCTGGTGAAAATACTTTTTTGACATATTTTGAAAGAAGCATTATCAGTGTGCTTGATTCGTAAGTTTGAACGCGATTCACCCAGCCATCTTGGAGTAATGGTCCCATTTCCTGACCGTCCTCGCCTTTGTTCTGGTGTAAGTATACGGAAATCTCGGATTTTATTGGAAACTATGGTCTGTCACGTGACATTTCTCTCAAGAGAAATGAAGTTTTTTATCTTCTTCCAGTGATTTTCTTCCCTTTTGAACGTTTTACATCGCTTTTCTGACGTTCTTCAACTATCAACGCCTTTTTCCTACTTAGCAATTTAAATGGCACCCGTGCTTCACCAGAGAGATACTTTTCGGTTGCTTGTAGACTTTTGGACGACTTTGGAGTATTCTCAGAAAGTTTAGGGACACCCGAACTAGGCGGTGAGAGTAAACAACAGCCACTGAGTGATGTTGAAGATGAGAAAGTGGTTCCTTCTTCGATCGTATCCATTTCCACGAGTCACTGACTAAAAAGCGACGAATTCTGCTGGTAGAAGACAAATTTTACCCCATATGCACACTCTTTCTTGGTGCCTAAAGTAAGCATGTGTTTTGGAGTGATTTAAAAGTGATTGCAACCTCAAAAGGCAAACTATGATAAAATTTTTGAATGCCAAACTTTGGCAGCCATTTTCTCAAAAACGCAAAGTGGTCATAATCTGCGATTTATACTGGCGACGCTCACATATGTATAAATATATATATATATATATATATATATATATATACATATATATACATAGTTGCATGTCTTCCATTACCATGGTAACTTAGGGATATCCATGGGTGATATCCTAGCTATTTATCAACCCCTGTGGTAACTTCCAGACTAATTGATTAATACTTACTTCACACAAATTATGAAGTGAAAATAACTTTATGAAATCAATTATGTGTATAATGAACATAGGCAAAAGGAAGACAAATACTGTACAGCAGGAATTTTTCGTGTGCAAAATTTGCACGAATTTGTCCCATGAAGGCTGTTTTGCGGCTTTACTTTCGAGATTCTGGGCTGAACAGCTATATTTGCATTTCTTTCAATACTCCTATCTGTGATATGATGGCTTGAATTAGCGAAGCGGGGGGTTCTCAATTGCTAGCTACGTAAGAGTACGCTAGGCCTATGTATATAACCTTGGCAGGCTATAGTTGGAGAGGAATAACTGCAATAGTCCCCGTGATAGGTATTCGCTAGCAATGAAGAAGAACGGTCAGAGAGTAGGTCACATTCCTAAAATAGCCCAAAACGTATTCTTATGACCACAGCTGTGAAGAGTAAGTACTCCAGCAGCAAAATGTCTATGTTTATAGTTGTGACCGACGTCATTGTCCATTTCCCTGCAAATGTGCGCTAATGTATTCAAATGTATTCTAGCCTAAGATTCGTGGTATAACCTTCGTGAATAAGGCCATTTGCCAATATAGTGAAAATATAACCTCGCAAAGTATATGGTAATTATCACCCAATTTACTTGAACATTAGTAGTAATAGATTACTCAACCTCAGCTTCACCTCAGTCTCGTATCTATTACAGCTAATGTCCTCGTACTTGGGTTAAAACTATAACATATATATATACATATATATATATATATATATATATATATATATATATATATATATATATATATATATATATATATGCAGCGGCGCTCAAAAGTAAGTTGCCACTGCAACAAAATGGCGGCGGCGCGACATACTACGGATTGAAATAGGTGGAAAAACTGGGAATTCGGCTGATGCAGAACTATTTTGAGTAGCTAAACCAAGGAAACACATAGTAACACAAATTTTGAGTTAGTATTGTGTATGTGTGCCTTTTTCGAGAATCACAGCTTTGATTCTGGAAAGCAGCGCACTTTCAAGCCTAAATACTGCAGCCCTTTCTTTTCACGAATAAAATTCGTGCTAATCATTGTTTAAGATATTCCAAATTTGTACCAAAGTTGGTTTGTACCATCTTCAATATCACAATTCAGTCTATTGCGTCTTACAACTGTTCAGCTGGTTATTATTTCTACATTCTTTAAGCATCAAAACCTATCGCTAAACGACGAATGCGATTGTCGTCTTTCGTTTGCTCTACTGAGAGTAGGCGGTGTTCCCAGAACAATGCATCTATATATTCCAGCATAGCACAAAGATAAATAACTGTTGAAACTGAAACTGGAATCCTGCAACTGGTTTTAAGGACGCTTTGAGCTCCAATAGGAAAGACAAAAAGGTTCTCTATCCACCGATATCTGCAAAGCGTCTTAATTTGTTCGGCTGTAAGGTTGCGAGGGCACTCTAATTTCGCATGGTCTTCAACGATCCTAGTAGTCTGGGACATCAGCATGATTTTCAGCGCAGATGAACTGCTGCCATGAAGTTAAACAGTAATCTGATGCTGAAAACTTGAACACTACTCGAATCTATACAGTATCGTATGCAACCGATCTTCTAGATTAAGGTGGCGGGTAAGCCGCCATTTGCAGCAGCTATGAATACAATTATCAGGCCATGAATATAATTATAGAGCGCTTACTAGTATACTTGATCATTGTTGCACCATTTTTGACACTTTATTCCTGCACAAAGCCCAGTGTTATCGTCAAAATTCGACTGAGCATTCATCTAAGTATGGTGAATGATCGTATGTATGGATTTCCGAAAATTCAGTTCTTCCACTGCGCCACAACTCCTAAACTATGCACAAAATGGCGATTTGCACCCGCAGCAACGCAAAATAGTTGATTTTCGGTTAAGCTGAGGAGATTCCCAAATTCCATACATACGATCTGAAATACGAGTGTAAGCTACAAGTATGTGTCCAAATACACGTGTTACATTGCAATTTGACTCGATAAAGTGTCAAAGTACGCCGAACGGAAGGAGCTTCGTTTCTGCTGCAGTGAATGACTTTTTTCATTTACTCTTTGGCCTGCACTGGTTTAATAATTAAATCAGTAAGATGAATAAGAGTAGTGGCACTAATATCGTTCAGCAACATTGATATAACAACTCAATTTTTTGCGAAAATTGCGTGGGTGGACCGACCTGCCACCTTGAGCTTCGCCAATCTTTCATTTTTAGTCTTTCTTTGCAAGTACCTCGATCTTTTAAATAGTATTACTGTAACTTGATTCATTTTCGAGCGTATTCAAAGTCGTTTAGCGACTTTTCTAACGCACCAACAACACTAGACTCGCAGCACCATTTTATAACATTACGCAAGTGGCAACTTTCTTTTGAGCGCCACTGTATGTATATAGATAGATAGATACATATAGATATATATATAATTATGTTATAGTTATTGTATGACCAACTGTGCATTGCCTTATTTATTGCTCGGGTCCCGAGGGTGCGAAGTGCCCGAGGGCGAGTGCAATAAAGAGCCAATGCACAGTTGGTCATGAAATAACTGACTTGTTGTAGACGCTTAGTTGGGTTTCGAATTACAGTGATAGAGGTGCCTGTCCCATACTTGACCATTGGCAAACAGCACGGTGTAATTGATGAAAGTTAATTGTTATTATAACACTAAGCGCTTATAGGTGACAATTACAAAAGAAGCACACAAAGAAGGTCAAAAAACGCATGTGGGACATGTCCGTGCTAATTAGGAGGTGTGAAAATCTCGGCCTTTTTTACAAGCTTCATTCGCAACTTGTATGAACTATAGAGTGTCAAACTAGGACTTTTCTAGTAGGCAGACATTTAAATTTAATGGAAATTATCGTTTCAAACGTCTCATACGAACACTAAAGCCGCTAGGATGGTTTTCCTAACCCCTATGCAAAATCGAAATCCTCAGGGTGCTAAAGATAGGAATGCTTTCTAAGACATTTTCCCGCAGAAATCGCTATAGTGAAGTACTTGCTAACTTTTCCATGTTGGGTATTTCGCCATTCCTCTTGAAAGCCGAGATCGGTGAAATTGGACCTAAAATGACAAGACTCAAGCTCCTATAACTTTTCTGTGCCTACTGTATATGATGTATATATGTATATATGATGTACATGATGAATATATGATGTATATATGATGTATATGATATGTGTATATAATATGATGTATATATGTGTATATGTGTAAATATATATGTGTATATATGTGTATATATGTGTATATATGTGTATATATGTATGTATGTATGTATGTATGTATGTGTATCGCATGTGGGACATGTCCACGCTAATTCGAAGGTGTGAAAATTTCGGTCACTTTTACAACTTCTGTTCTCAACTTGTACACATTTTAAAATATCGAAGGATGTTTGTAGTTAGCAGACATGTAAACTTTTCGTTGAACATAGTTTTTAACGACTGTTGTCTATGTTGAAGCTGCTACGAAGGTTTTCCCTACCCATACGCGCGAAGGAATTTCTCTGGGTGCTGCATGGTGGAATGGCTTCTGGGATATATTTTTACATAAATCGCGATAGCGAAGTATTTACTAAGTTTTCCATGTTGCGTATTTTGTAATTCCTCTCCAAAGCCGAGATCGGTGAAATCAGCCCAGAAAATCAGAACTTCAGGCGCACATAACTCGGGACTGGAGCAGAAATTCAAAATACGCAACATGGAAAAGTTAGATCGTGTCAATAACTCACAGTTGGTACTATAAAATCGTCTTAGCCTTGTTCCCTCATGCAGCACCCAGCGCAAAACTAAAATTCTAAAGAACTTTAAAGTTTAGTCACATGTCAGCATGTGACAGAGCATCGGTGACGACAAAAAACGTCACTAAACACGGATTCGACATTCGTATATGCCCGAATAACAATACGAATCACGAGATAAATGCGTGACAAATATTTTATAGGCGCCGAAATATAATATTTCATCACTGTGCAAACTGATAAGCGCTATCATAACAACTGTGGACATGTCCCACATGCGATATGTATATATGTGTATATGTATGTATGTGTGTGTATATGTATATATGTGTATATATGTGTATATATGTGTATGTATGCAGGGGTGTAAACTAACTTTTTCCTTCACTAGCCACCTGGGCTAGTGACACCTAAAAGATACCAGCCCAAGTATTCATTTACTAGCCCAGTTGATATAGTCATTATTATGCTACTTTAGAACTTGATAGCAACTAATTTCTTCATATCCACTAGGGTCTATTACATAGTGTGATGTCTGTAAAGGGGATCTAAGATAACCATCCGGGTTATTCAGAAAAATACATAATACAAGATTTCAGGACTGATCTAGACTTCAATGTCAGGCTCATTTGGGATGTTTGCTAAGGCCATGTTCTTTGAGTCTTCAATATCATACAGTATCACCCCAATACTCACACACCCACTCTATCTAGATACTATTACCATGCACCCTTCCGTTATTTTCCTACAATTTTTGTGCTTTGCCTACAAATCAATGTAGGCAAGGCACAGAAAGGAGAGGGGCAATAGTGAGGTATAGTGAGGTAGCAGGTGGGGCCTTAAACAGTTTTCTTGAGGCTCCTTTGTGCCACTCAAGCAGGTTCTGAATGCATACATAGATTAGTTTGTTGCAATTGTGCATGTGTGTTACAGGAATTCACGTGAGGGGGGAGGTTGGGGCAATTGGGTCCCAGGTCGGGGTGTGTGTGGCTAAATACCCTCTTTAACCCTCCCCCCTGCCCCCCATAAAAGAAACCACAGTTGTTTTCTTTCTAAAAATAACTGTGAGATTGAATGTTTTCCTGCAAGCCTTGTAGCCCCAGACTGAACACCACAGACCTATGACGTCACAAGTGCACAAGCCTGCTAAGTGCCCAGGACTTCTGTAAAGCAAAAATAGAAATTTTTGGGATGCATTCAAAAACTACTATGACAAAATTGATTACAGCCCTACTTTTGAAGGGTACTAATCCTAAGCTTCCTTCATTGCAACTTAAGTAGCTGTACTTGAATTCTTTTCAAAGCTATAGCTGGAGAACTTAGATCAGCCATGTTGGAAGGGTAGTCTTACTGGCCACACAGGGCCCATCTTCATTAGTTTTACTAGCCCGTGGTAGAATCTACTAGCCTCGGGCTGGTGGGTGAGTGTTAATTTTCACCCCTGTATATGTGTATATAATATGTATGTTTGTATGTATATATGAGTATATGTATGTATGTATATATGTGTATATGTATGTATGTATGTATATATGTCATATATGTATGCATGTATATATGTGACCGTGCTTGCGAAAAGGGACCACTTTGTGGTAAAGCAAATATTTGAGAACAGCACTAAAATAACAACTTATCGAAAGGTGCACGAATTTTGTTTTTTCATGCATAACTCTTTCTTGTACAATCCTCCATTTTCTCCGCATATCTAAACTTGTGGTTAATGACATAATCACTGCCTGTACGACCCTAACCCTAACCCTAAAACGCTATTGAACCATGCAAAAAACGCAAAATCGGCAAGACCCATGAAGTGGTCCCTTATCGCAAGTATGGTCACATATGTAACTGGACAATTGAGTAAAGGCTTGATCGGCTAGGTAGCATTGTAGTCGATAATCTTACTGGATATCACTAGCCAAAAGAGATTGTTACACCAAACGTATCAGCAGCCAGATGCTACCTTCATCAGTGGTATGATACAAGAGATAGTACATAAGCGTAAATAGTTGTGTGTGACAGTTGGTGATGCAATGTGATGAATAATGTTAACTGTGGGTGATAAATTGAGTTAACCCTTAAACGTTCCAAAGCCACTTAAGTGGCTCGCGTGCGTAAACCGCAAAAGTTCCAATTTTCTTCGTTGTGTTTTTTATACGTAAAGTTTAGGCCTAGTTTCTACTATCGATTGGCACATTTTGTTATAGTTTGGTAGTAATGCGTTCTGTACTATAGCTAAAACATTCTATGTAAAGATTACTGTTATACAAGAGATTCCTATGCATATACTTGTTATTTTACGGAGAATATGCGGTTATGCGAAGTTATAGTCTAGTATACGGATTGTTCTATACGGCAAAGTATGGAGAAGGGCAGTGAAGTGCCGGATTGTGGAGATTACCTCCTTGCAGGCAAAGGATATTCTCATACGTTCGTTCTATGAGCTTCAGACAAGACACACCATCGTTTTGGAAGCTTTACCGGGGGATTTGACGATCGTAGAATCGTCCAGATGGTGGGCCGTCCGAGGAAATTTGTCCTTTACGTTTCTTGCAGTTGTACTAGGTCATGATCTCCTTCGCCAGCTTTAGAGTGTGCTCTTTCAATGTCGTCTTGAAGCACTGAAGAGATTTACGCGTCAAAGTATGCAAGTTGATGACAGACAGTCGACCAGGAAGTAGAAGAGATGCATTTACCAATGCCTTGACTTTTGGCTGCAACTTTTCGTTTATTTGTTTCTGTCAATGTATTTTCAGTGTTAAATGTGTAGTTGCATTGAATTTGTAACGAAATGTTTACCAGCTGAATGATAACGTGTGTATATACGAGTTGACAAATTTAGGTACGTAGGACTTACAGGTTTGGAGGCCAATCCGAAGTTTTGCGTAGAAAATGGAGCACCAAGACTTGTACGAAGATCTCGCTAGCTACAAACTACATTTGGGACAAGCTAGAAGTTTCCTACAAGACAACAGAACAGCAGAAAACCGTTGGCAAAAACAACCTATTTTTGCACCGCAAAAGCCACTAAGTGGCTTTGGAAAGTTCGCGCAAAATTTTGAAATGGGAATTGGAATGTTTAAGGGTTAATTGAGATTGTGAGTGATGTTTTCACATTTTCACATCAAGGTTTTGTATACTGTAAGGAGTGTTCTTGTTACACACTACTATTTAAGCTCATGCACTGTATCTTGTATCATACCACTGATGATGGTAGCACACATGTTGGACATGTCCACGCTAATTAGGAGGTGTGAAAATTTCGGTCTTTTTTACAACTTCTGTTCTCAACTTATAGAAGCTTTAGAGTACTAGTAGGCAGACATTTGAACTTCTCAAATGTTACTGTTCCGAACATCTCATATGAATACTGAAGCAGCTAGAACAGTTCTCCTGTCCCCTATTCAAGAACAAAATACTCAGGGTGATAACTGGTGGAATGCTTTCTAAGCCATTTTTCCATAAATTGCTCTAGCGAAGTATTTGCTAACTTTTTCATGTTGGGTATTTTGCCAATCCTCTTGAAAGCCAAGATCAGTGAAAACAGCCCTAAAATGACAACATTCAAGCACCTATAACTCGAGAGTGGAGCAAAAATTTCAAATATCCAATATGGAAAAGTTGTATAACGCAAATAACTCACAGTTGGCTCTAGCAAACCGTTGCTTGCTTGTTCCTTCATCTATCACCTAGCAGAAAACTAAATTTCTGACGATACAGTGGAGTCACATGCGAGCATGTGATGATTCTGTAATGACGACAGAAAATGTCACTGTACCTTGGCACAGCACTTGTATATGCCCAAATAACAGTCTCAACCACAAGATGAACATGTGACTAATATTCTATTGGCGCCAAATAATAACAAATTACTCACTATGCAAACTACGGAATGCTATCATAACAAATCTGGACATGTCCCACATGCGCATCTGGCTGTTTTCTTTGGTATCTTGTTTTACGTGGGACCCCTTTAGCCTAAGGCTACTCCACCAGGGGCCCACGAAACTCATGCAAATCATGCACAATTCTACATACACATTGTGTGGCTTAAGTAGCTGCACTTATTTTTCACAAACAAGCAAGGGGTGCAGGTTGGGAATCGAACCCACAAACTTTGGTGTCATAGCCACACAGGCTAGCTACTGAACCACCCTGCAACCCCCTGCTAAATCATTTGGTGAAATAATCTCTTGGCTAGTGATGTCCAGTAAGATTATCGACTAACTGGACAAATGCTTTGAAAACAATTCCTATAACTTATTCCAGTATATATTTATACTTCTCTATTACTATTACATAAATTCTGTATTATAAGACTTTCCTCCAAACCCAATATATATATATATATATATATATATATATATATATATATATATATATATATATATATATATGCGTATATATCAGACTAGCGTTACACACCAGAACTCCAAATGAAAACAATATAGGGGTTGCCTGCGGCAGCCCTTAATAATGATTGGAAAAAGATAATACATGTGAACGACTGTAGGGCAAGCCACTCTAGTAAACGATAAAGGTCTACATCAATTTATTTGCCCTATAGAGTATATCACAGTTAACCAGAAACACCTCACAATGTGACACAAAACACCTCACACAGCCTAATAGGAAAAACAAGTTTAGCGTCCACAACAAGTAAGTTATTGCATGACCTGCTATTCATTGGCTGTTTATTGTACGTGACCTTGCCAGAGGGACTGGGGCAATAAATACGCCAGTGTACAGTTGGGCATACAAGAACTTTTACATACAGTATGAATGTGGTCCATATGTATGCATAGTGTGTGCACACTGTATTAATGTGCTTAATTATCTTCTAAATTATAGCATTTTTAGGGGCTACCCCTATATTGTTTTCATTTGGACTTCCGGTGTGTAACACTCGTATGATATATATATATATATATATATATATATATATATATATATACATGTATATAATACGGATTTGAAGAAAATCTTATAAAAGAGAATTTATTTAATAGTAACAGAGAAGTATGAATTTATACAGGAATGAGTTATAGGAATTGTTTTGAAAATAATTGCCAAATATGTTAATTGTTTTCAAAACAATCGTCCAGTTACAATGCAGGTAAGTTATGTCCAGTTTTGCCATAAAACAAAATGGCTGCCGCTTCCAAACGTCTTGAATTCAAGGCCTTGTTGTAACTTCTTGTAGATGCCAAGCCTCAAAAAACAGCGCAAACAGCGATTATAACCTTTATATGTTATGTATGTGTACATAAAGCAACCAACAATCTTTTGCAATTTCTGTATGACCGATTTTCCGTCACCATATGAAAATTGTAAAGATTCAAAAACGCGGTTGAGAAAATCTCCGAGTTTGAGCACACAAGTCTATCCATAAGACACAACATGTGCTTATCTTACTTTCCTGGTTATGGGAGAGCGATAGTCCATCCCTCCGTTGTTATGTTAAAGGATTTCTGCTTCAAAAGCACGGTAGTAACAGCAAACGGCTTGACATAAGCTGAACGGAAAGGTCTACAGTCTTCCCATAACCAGCATTTGAAGTTCGGTCCTTAAGGGATAATCTGACGTAGTTTCAAATATATAGACCAAAGTTTGCTCGACCGCATTTTTGGACATAACTTTCTTATCGACAAGAGTTCTTTCCAAACCTTGGTCACATGTTCACCACATGTTCTCGAATATACAGCGGCTAATTTATATGCCGCACATACGGTCATAACTTCGGAGGCAAGTCAAAACTTTTGAAGCTCGATCGCTCGCAAATTTGCAAGTTTACAGTTTACTGCCATCCATTTGCTAAGTTGGTCGGCCAGAATCCCTTCTATTGATGGTGCAACCATTCAAATCGTGAATTTTAGTGAGATGGTCACACAGTAAGAACGTGATAATTTGTATTAGGCGTGACAATTTAATTGCATACATGTCAAAACCACAAGATGCCCTTTGCAACCACGAATCTGCCATAACCTACCTGCAAATAAACAGTATGTTCAATGAATGTTCAGCTATGCACTGAAACTCCAATGCTTTGCAAGTGATTCGAGTGCGTGGGCAGCAGCGCCCACGAGTTTTTAACTCAAATTACTTCTTTGTGTACTGCAGATGTATTTGGCTTAGTGACAGTATTGAGTAAATTTTGATGAAATTGCTCCTAGTACATACATTATTGTGTTAAAAGAGGTCTTCACGCACAGCATGTGCACAAAAGTACTGGGTTCTTAGTTTTTAACATTCTTTGCTTTATTTTAGATGAATCTTACTCTGAAATGAAATATGGCCAATGTTGTTTTTATGGTTGTCATAAAGAGGCACACTGTAGATTGGATGTAGACCAGTACAGTATCCGGACCGGAGAAGAATCTACGATATTGACCATAACTTTACATGCACTTGATGGACAGAGAGTGTGTAACACAACGTTGCTGGTTACTATCATTGATTGTCAAGGTGTGTGTGTATGTGTGTTGTGTGTGTGCATAATATTATATAATATATGTAATAGTTATTGTATGACCAACTGTGCATTGGGGTCTTTATTGCTCGAGTCCCAAGGGTGCGAAGCACCCGAGGGCGAGTGCAATAAAGAGCCAGTGCACAGTTGGTCATGAAATAACTGACTTGTTGTAGACGCTTAGTTGGGTTTTGAATTACAGTGTTAGAGGTGCCTGTCCCATACTTGTCCATTGGCAAACAGCACGGTGTAATTGATGAAAGTTAATTGTTATCATACACATGTGGGACATGTCCATTTACACTTCAATGGCTTCCTAAAGTCGGCGAAATACTGTTTGTAAATCCCTATATTTCTTTGCTATATATTGTAGAATGGCCAAGAAATGGTTTTGAGGCAGTACAAACATATCTAAGGTACACATGTAGCTACTTTTTTCCACATTTCCTTCCCGATCGTTCCGTATTTGGCGATTTACCGAGTAGGTAAGTTAAGCAGTTTTTTGGATGCGAGTAAATCAGAAAGTGGGCCTACAGACACAGGACAACGACTGAATGGTTCCTAATAAAAATATCTAACTTTCTACTGATGGGGGTTTTGGTTATTAAAATAGTTTTTGAGATACTCAGCAAATATTCTCAGGATGATAAAGGATTTCTCAGTAACTTCTCTAAAAACGAGTACATCTAAACCCCCATTGGTGAAAAGTTGAAGCTTTCAATACTGATCACAATAAAATACTCGGAAGATTCTTCTGTTGCTCCGCTGATTTACTCGGCGACATGGCATTTTGCAGGAAAGATCTCTTTCACAAGGGGCTTGTTTTCACATGATAGTCACGTGATATGTGATGTGACGTCATCAAACTCTTTGTACCATTGGAAAGTGATGAGCATTTTGAAGTTTAAACTGTTTGGATAGCATGGCAAGGATTGATACGTCGCAAGCGAGAACTATTAAGTTAAGGCAGGCCATTATCCAAAGAATGCGAAGGCAGTTTACTGAAGAAAGTCGGCAATGAAGGAAATTTAAACCGAATGAGTCTTCCGGTACCGATCGCCGATATCGAAAAACAAGGTGCGTAATCATAGTTGAGAACTTTACATCTGCATAGCAAAGGCTATTTTACTAGCCTTAATACCTTACGAAAAGGCTATGAGCAAATGTACATGAACATGATTCAAATATACTGAAATCAAGATAAAGTCATGGCAAGCTCTACAAGTGGACTTCAACACATCTTCTCTGCATCAGGCTTGGCGTGAAGAAATGTTTGGCAGGCCCTCTCTGGCTGGCAGTGACCCTGTGGAGGAACTGGAAGAGAAGATCAATGACACAGAGATTCGAAAGGAAGTGGGCTTCAATAAACCTACCTTGACTTGTCAGGACCATGCTTACCATGCACTACTTGCAAGGACAACTGTAGAAGAGATAGCATTACAAGTACAGGACATAGATCAGTAGCAAGTAGCTCATGCTATGCAAGAACCACTAAGAACCAAGCACCTTACATACTCCAGCAGATCATAGGTCCCTCTATTCGAAAGCAACTCGCATGATAAAAAGCCAAGTGGAAGAGAAGCAAGCTCCTGAGTTGCATAGGGGACTTTGGGAAGGAGCTAGTCCAGTTTGGTGACTTATCCAGCTTAGTATGACAGCAAGGGGGCATTCGCACAAGAAATGTTCTTTTCAGCCCACGACAGCAGTAGACCATTAGCGAGTCCAGTTCGAAGGCAGAAAGAGAGCGTGCGCTGTTTGGAAACAGCCGGGGAGACTGTCTAAGGACGGCCAGAGAAGGCACATGACGGAAACAACCTTCATCTGTGGCACATGCAGAGAAAGCTACTGTTACGAGCATTTGTCAGGCACACCTCCCATCTAGGTCTGCACAAATCAACAACATGGAAATGTAGTCGTAGATTTTCCGTTTTCAACAAATTAGGAATAGACAGACACTTACCTTTCCATTCGCGTTCGATTTTATCTTCCTTGGTGTTGTTAAACTTGTCCTATTTCTTGCTTAAGTGACAAGGTCAAAAAGTCTATGAACAAAAGGCTGAAGAAAACCTTTCGAAACAAAATAAGCACAACTCCAAATACTTGAAAGACGCCAAGTAAGAAGTTATCGTCAAATTTTGAACACCCTTCTACACGCGAACTTCCTGCTAAACCTCTTGGCACACAAGGTAAGGTGGGCGCTTAATTACAGACCTAGGAGGGTTAATAATATATATATGTAATCGGACAAGCACTACACACCGGAAGTTCAACAAAGGGTTTTCTTCCTACCAGTACCCTGGCTACAGATCGTGACCTCACTGTGTACTATGACTACCTTTGGAAATCCTCCTCCACCTTGAGCAGTGCCTTCACAGTTGCTGATCAGTACCTCCTCAGCAACCTTGGCTCATCCTTGGCCCGGCCTCATCCCAGCCTGGGTCATTATTCACACAGGATGTAACCCATCAGTATGTTTGTGTATGCTTTTAATAGTGGGCGATTTGAATAAACTCGTTTTGCATGTGGGACATGTCCATAACCTTGTAGCAGTGCTAATAGGCTATAATTTGGCTGAATATTCCGTACACACAACTTCAAGTCATGTGATACACATTTGATGATGCATGACATTATTTGTCCATGGGCTAGAGTTTGTTAGACAATAGCAATTTGTAGTCTATGGCTTATACACGCACTTGTTCTTGGGACTCATGCAGGTATATGCCATAGACCACAGAATTCTATTCTTTAACTATCAATTGGTATGGTAGTAATACATATATAGGGATGACACCAAACCAATTGCAAAATGGCCGCCCATACATTGGGGCCTAATGTATTTGTGCCAAAGGTCACTTCTGGGATGTTTTGGAGCTCCAAAAAACCCATAAAACCAAACGTATATAACAGGCCACTGAGTGCCTTACCTTTGCTAAAAATTGAAAAGTTCACATAGTGTACAAGGTCACCGTTTCGGCTTCTTCGTATTATTATTATTCTGCCTATTTGTTGAAATAAGATAGCAGCCGCTAAGAGGGACATGGTGACCTAATTTTACTACCATTCTAACTCAATATTTTGCACAGTGTGCTTTTTACACTTCGAGAAGAAATGTATTCTGGGACAAGCAGATTTTCTGGACTTGACCACAAAATTGGCTGTATCCCATTTTATATGAATACCTTTGAATCATGCTGTGAATTTATTAGAGCATTTATGTATAGGTTATCGCATGAGGTAGAGGTTGCAATGGAATTTATCACCCGAGGCGCGAAGCGCCAAGGGCGATAAATTCCATTGCAACCGATACCGAATCGCGATAACCGCCTTACACAATGTGTGCATGAGCGTTTATTTCGAATGGCTGACGGTCGCTTCACAGCAGTTTGACGAAGATGTGGAACGTTGATGACAGATTGTTACCTCAAATCAGCTGTTCAACCCCATGTTCCTTCAAATAACCGAAAAACCAACAGCTGGCGTGCTGATACCTGGCAGGCTTGGGCTATTGCTCGCATAGATTAAGCGGTGAGTCGACAGAACACGTTTCTCGGAATCTCCTTTGACTATCTATGACCAGACGAGGAATTAGCTATGTGAATTCCTTGTTTTATGATGGACATATTAAAGAAGCAAGGATGGCAGTTTTAGCCCCGAACACATTGTAGTCTTTAGTGATGGGACTTCAGCGCCTACGTGATCGAGCAAGACTCTGATCGATCGATTTGCTTACCGATGCCCGTTTCCACCATTTGCGCCAAGTTCTTGATTCAGAAATTAACAACTTGAAGAAGGCCAGGTATTATTGGGCTTAAACAGCTGATTTGAGGTCACCTGTCTATCATCTAGCTTTTTGTCTTTTATCAAATACTACTGTGTAGCGGCCATTAGCAAACAGTCCTAATTGTGTTTCGCATTCACCCTCAAAGCTTGTTGTGAAGATAAAACCTTGTACATGCAATAAGAGCCCAGGACTTAGAGACCTATTCACAGGTCGATAAGAGATTTATTGACCTAACCACATCAAAAGAAACGCCCATGCACAGTTGTGTAATTGGCAATAAACCAGTTACTACACACTGGTGCCAATTGTTTTCAAAATGAACAGCACGGGTTTCAGCAGGCGTCATTGTTCAATGAAGATTCAGCTTTAGTAGTTGTTGCTGTTCAATGGTTTGCAGGTATTCAGGATGTTGGGCACAGTGTCTTCTTCACTCTTATCCAATTGATTCTGTTTTCACTTAGTAAAGATGTAGGAGCATGTACTGATTGGCCATACTTTTTCTATAACTAAAGATATTACTTAGGTACACTACTTAAGTTACTACTGTGTATGACATTGTGTGTGCTTTTTATATATGATTATATGATACAGTTACATTACATAACATATCATTATCCTTTTAATACTCAGATTCTATTTTTCCAAAATGCTCTAATGCTTTACAACCAAAGACTAATCTACATGTGCGCATGGATGCCGAATGTGATCCTTGTTTTGAACAAGGTCAAGTTGAATCCAATGTGACACTTACTTGTTCACTTATACCATACTGTGTGCCTAGCAGCTGTAGAATTCGAAATCCTGATGGGATCACTGCAGAAGAGCTTGTTGGTCTTTCCGGTAATTTTACAGTTGGGGAAGGTTATTTAGTCATCAATGAATATTTACTTAACAATCCAGTCGACTTTCCGGCATCTCAAACACTGCAAGGTGTGTGGACCTGTACCTGCTTCCATAATGAGGAGATTTCAACAGCCTCCAACATAGTTGCCCACTGCTGTGAGTTATAGGTAGTTCTTGTAAATGAGCTAATAATAGCTCTATTGTACAGTTCACTCTTATCATCCAAATTTACATGTACACAAATATATGTACAGTGTGTGAACATTGTAGTGTCTCTACTTGATCTATCTGGTTTCTAACTGAAACTCTTTAACTCACTATGTCATTTTGTCAGTCCGTGGTGATCCCTTCATAGCTGATTGTGTTTTTGGGTAGTCTGGCATGCTTGACTACTTAGATCTAGATTTATCATTTCCATGGATGCCCTGGGCACAGCCCACACAGTATGTATGTAATAATTGTATATAGTTCATTTGATCTTGCAGCTGTCACACCAGAAATTGACAAGGGATCACCTCATCAAATTCCAATAGATGCTGCAAGTAGAGGAAGTAGCACTTTCAAAATTGGGGGTAGTCAGTACATATTTGCTGGCTATAACTTTACAATAACATGTAAAGTTTTGGAAGGAGTTCCATCACCAAAGATCATCTGGCTTAAGAATGATAATGCTATGGAAGGCAAAGCCAACCTTACACATATCACAGTTCCAGTTAGCATAGATGACCCTGCAGCGGCAGCTGGAAGGTACACTTGTAAAGCAACCAATGTAGCTGGGATGGATGAGGCTCATTCCCAAATACAACTAGAAACAGGTTAAAGACTGCATTATATATATATAATATACAGTCAAACCAGTTTAAAACAAAACTCTGGGGACCACATAAAAATTTCATAATAGAGAGGTTTAGCACTATGTAAAACGTTATGTAATAAGCTTACTACGTTTCGCGCGGAAAATTAGAACGTTCTTAGTAACGGTTTCGACGTATCAAGGTATCTTAGTACGTTGTTGCTCTATGTTATAAGGCTTGTGTTGACGCTCCCTCCATTACTCCTCTAACTGCTGCTCTTCAGCCCGGCGTTCCATTTCTGATAGTAAAAGAATGCCTTCATGGCCCAAATCTCCCTCAGAATCGCCAAAAACTCGCAAAAAGATTTTCGGCATTGTTCTATGTCACTATAGCGTTACGTATAAAGTATTCGACATTGCTAAAACGAAAAACGTACTAAATTTCGAACATACCTATGAGCTTACTAAAAAGCACCCAAAATTTACATAGCACCTAACTACTGTACGCCCAAAAGCGGCCATGAAAAGGGAGGGAAAGGGCTCGTGAAAGAGAGAAACGCAAAAGAATCACGGAGATGACATACGTGCAGTGTAAACTACTGCCTCAACTGTTTCCAGGCTCATCTACTGACAGATTTGTACAGATAGATAGTAGCACAGAACAGTAATTGTACATTTTAGAGAGTTACACTAAAATCCGATGCCTTGTTTTTCGTTCATTGTTGTTTCTTCATTTTAGGGGCTGCCGCAGGCAGCCCCTATATTGTTTTCATTTGGACTTCCGGTGTGTAACGCTCATCCGCTATATATAATATAGATTTTATGAAAAGTCTTATAATAGAGAATTTATATAATAGTAATAGAGAAGTATGAATTTATACAGGAATGAGTTATAGGAATTGTTTTGAAAACAATTGTCCAGTTACAATAAACAGTATGTTCAATGAATGTTCAGCTGTGTACTTACACTCCAATGCTTTGCAAGTAATTCGAGCATGTGGGGCAGCAGCCCCCACGAGTTTTTAACTCAAATTACTTGTTTATCTATAAAATGTTTCTCTTTGACAATACTGCCGAGGATTGGCCGTTCCTGCATGCATAAGGCTTCAGAAGGCCTTAGTAGCCATATGACTAAAGTGGCAATGTACAAAATTGATTGAGAAAGAAGTTCTTCACGAGTTTCTACAAGGCAGATTTTTTACCAGAATGTTCTATAGTACGAGGTCAGAGGGGCACCTATTTATCATAAATGGAGGGTTAACAGAAGATCCATACATATGCGCATGTGGAACATGTCCGTTTGCATTTATATGGCTTCAGTGGTTGCAAAATTTATCTTCAACTTTTTGTTTTATTTCTTTCTACAAAAATGCGCTATCGTCTAACAACTGGTATCATCGTGTAGACAGTTATATTACCTTTCGTTTGATGCCAAACTTAAAAAACATGTGTTAGTTCTAACAAAATTATACACATTTTCCCTAAACATATAAAAACATGAAAAACGGCCGGGAGCCAACACAGTTCAAAGCTGGGGGCACAAATGTTGGCATGTAGGTTTCTTATCTAAGTATCTAAAACTTCCATGTGGGGGATTTTAAGATCTCTATTAGTTTTAGAGAAAATCACTAAAAACCACAATTTTAAAGAATGTCAGCTCACCTTTTCGCCTATAACTTGTGAATCAGGCAATGAATCAAAATCCCCCACATGGAAATTGTGTATTATCCTATAATAAAGCCGACAAATGCTGAAAACTATGCCAATGGGCTGTTTGTCGTTGGCTCCCAGCCATTAAAGTTTAGACTAGCCTAGAACTAGCTGGTAGCCATTTTGTCACATGACTGTTGCATGATATTACAAGTGACGTCGCCTAAGAGAGTCACTAGTAAAGTGGAATGGAGCTCAATTCCTGTATCCTTAGACCAAGTTACTTCATTTTGTACCTTTATTTCGCTGATATGTACTCTTACTTTGCCAAGAAAGACGGAAAACTCAATTTTTGGCTTTTGCTGCACTTCCATATGTGATCTACATTATTAAAGATGAAGGACAATGTTTTTAAAGGAGAGAGCGCCGAAGCTTGGACCTGGTAAGCCAGCCGAGTTAGTCCAAAATTTTACTGATGTATTCAACCTTCAATTTGAAGGCTTTTGACCACTTAGTTTTGCATTGCTAGCCCTTACTCTTGCAATTCACGGTATCACAGGAAAGGGGCTGGCAACGCACAACTAAGATTCATTGTTCACGAAGGTTATTTCACTTGAGCGAGTCGATCTTTGGAAGTTTGAACGTCATGTAAGGCTGTTTTGAACGGTTTTGAAATTGTGAAGGTATAAATAGCAGAAGCTGAACTTATAAAACTATGCAGTTCATAAAGATGTGGCCATACCAAATTCTTTAGCGATTCTTCCTTTAGATCCATACTAACCAGAACACACTTCAATAGCCTTCAGTACCTTAACCCTTTATCGTTTACGACCACTATAGTGGTTCGTCCTACATTTGTTCACATTTGTGTATCTTATTTCGATTTTTTTCTAATGGTGCCGTCAGATATACTAAGTCTTCAGTATAAGTTTCATAGCCATAGTCTCCTTTATAAATCTGTACAAGAGCTGAAAAGAAGACAAGTATGTATTGGTATATGGAATTGTCATTGCAGTTTACAGAGAAACGCAAGTAAATGTAGGAGCAAAATGGCTACCATTAGTGCAGTGTTAGAGTACAAAATGGAAATTTACGTTTTCATGATCATAGGCTAGAATAGAGTTTTCTTTCATTAGTTGGACAGCTAAAGATTTCTTCACATTGAGTTTCTGTCAGTACTGAACAATGTAGAAGGAGCTCGTCAGCTAAGCGAATGACTTCGCCCCTTTCGGAGGGCTGTCTAAAGCCGTCTGAAGACCTAATCTAAGCTTTTTGTGGATTGGGATCCATATTGTCATTGAAATCAAGTTCAAGAAACCCAAATCCACACCACACATAGGAGAACAAAGTTGAAATCAACAGTAACTTGCAACTATTGTGCTACGGTTACTTCATAGGATTAATAAACTTCGTAGAAGGTTTCTCTAAGAGAAAAAAGTAAGAGTAACCTCCTATAAGTCCTTTGTTTTTCTATTTCTAGCCAACATCCTGAACTTACAATGTTTTATGGTCGGCAAAAGTTCTCAATGAATTCATCATAATCCGAAGTCCTTCGTGCATTAAAACTTCAAATGCAGGTCATGAGGCGACTCCTCCTTTCAAATGAAGGATATTCTAGTGTCTTGTAGTCCTCATACTTGCCAGAAAGAATATATTCAAGACCAAATACCTCCAAAGCCACTATAGTGGCTCGTGAACACTAACGGGTATGTGAAAATATTTAACACAAACGAAAAAGGGTTAACAACTTCAAGTTTCAGCATGGTTCCAGATTGCTCCACCGCCAACATCGTTGATCCAACCACATGTCAATCCTTTGACAAAATCACATTCCAATCCTTTGCTGTTCCTACTTAACAACAAAAACTACAGTGAAATCTAAAGAATTTCATTCCACTTTGCATTCAACTCGCTATTTGTTACTATTTTTAGCTACAATATGCTTGTGCTGTGTACTTGGCTTGTCGATTCACAGTTTACTTAGCTGATTGATTCCTGTGATCTTTGAGTAAACACCTAGGTCTCATAAATGTTACTAACCCTGTGAGTTTGGTTAGTAAGTTATTTGCTAACCATACTGGTCTCTTTGATGTATGACATCATCATGTGATAAGTTATCACTTATGGTTAATAAATTTATGAGCATGCCAAAGGCAGAGCAACTTATTGATAGGCAGCATGTGGCAATATGACAGCTATCACATGACTGCTTTTTTAATTTCTGCTCAATGATTGCAGTCATTTTTTAACCTTTTAATGTCCGCGTTTTTTGTCATTGTTAGACCCTTACCGCCCATAAGCCACTATAGTGGCGCAGAGGTTTAGGTAGTGCTTTTTAGTTGATTTGGACACTTTTTGTAGGGGAAATACAGTCAAGTGTTTAGCCAGAAAACATCTTTGATTAGATCTAGGTTGCCCAATTTCAAATGAGGCAAAGTAAGACGAATTCAGCAACAAATTGCTGGTCCCGTCTATGTTCATTGTGATAAAGATAAATTTCACTGCATTTACTCCAAAATCTAGCTGTTTTGCACCCATTCAAGATTCAAGCGTTCTCAAGTAAAGTAATATAAGTCACTTGTAAGATTAAACATGTCTAAAATATAGACGCATTGACGTTATAACAAGAAAGAAAACTACACATGGGGGTCTAATCAACCATGTAATGTGTCAGAACATAAACTAGACAAACAAAATAGAAGTCAGAAGCATACCAGTAGTAGCCTTTCTGATCTGGTTTGGCAAATGTTCCCTCACAAACGAAGCTGCAAAAGTTCAGACAATGGGAAAATATCGGGAAGAAGACAAAGGTGGTTTTCTCGGATCGATCACTCAATCTCACAATGATATCTTCTTCTCTCTCTAGGTATGCTTTAGAGAAACTGAAAGCAGCTATCCTTCGCAGGTGTGACATGTGCACGTGTGCAGTGTCACCAAAATGGCCGCCCTAAAGTTGGCTAAAATCAACCCCCACTTTTCTTGCGTTTAGTGTATTTATGGAATACAAAAAGCATACAAAACATTGATATGACTATTTAATGCTACAACAGTTCACGTAACTTTGTTGTTAATACTTCGCAACGCAGGTAATTATGACAGATTCGTGGTTGCAAAGGGCGTTTGGTGGTTTTCACAGGTATGCGATTAAATTGTAACGCCAAATACTGATTATCACGTTGTAGCCGTGTGACCACCTTGATAGTTTTCAAGATTTCAATGGTTTTACCAGCAACAGAAAGGATTATGGCCTATCATTCTAGCGAATGGATGGTAATAGAGTGAGAAATTGCAGATCTGCGAGTATTCGAACTTCGAAATCACTAACTTACCTCCAAAGTTATAATCGTATCTGCAGCGTATAAATTAACCTCCGCAACACCGAGAACACATGCTGTCCACGTGACGAAGGGCGAAAGAAGCACTCTTGTGCATAGGAAAGTTATGGCAAAAAAGGCGGAGAACTAAACCTCTACCCGTATGCTTCGAACTTCGTCAGGTTATTCCTAAAGGGCCGAACTTACAATTTTGGATATGGGAAGATTGTCGGTTATACCGTTCAGTTTATGCCAAGCCTTTTGTTGTTACAACCGCTCTGTTGGAGAAGAAATCTTTTGACATAACAGCCGTGGAATGGAGCAGCGCCTCCCCATATCCAAAAATGTAAGTTTGGGGTATGCTCTATCTTGTGAATCGACTTGTGCAGCAAAACTCAGAGGTCTTCCTTTCCGCCTTTTTGCGTATTTGCTAATTTTGATATGGTTGAAAAATAGCGACCATGCAACAGGTACAACATGTTTTCGGTGCTTTAAATGTCATACAAGTAAAATATGAATGTTCAGTTTGCTATCTGTAGGGTTTCTTGGGGTTTGCAACTTTCAGGAAGCTAAAACAAAGCGTTTAATTTGAAGTGTTTGGAAACGGCAGCCATTTTGTTTCATGGCAAAATCTGCCATAACATACTTGCGAAAGCTGAAAAAACGACCACAGATTCGGACCTTAAAAATAACTTTAGTGCCAAACCCAGTCATGTAAACCATCGTTTAGAACAGCCATACTTTGTCAAGACCTTTCTAACACCAATATCTAAATTTTCACCGTTGTCGAATTTACCATTCTCTTTCGTTCCTGAGATGTCCATCAAAATGTTGTTTTTGACACAGAGTATAACCACAAACCTGTGCACATGTCGGGAATGGAGCATGCTATCAAAATCGACATTGGTGAAAATTTAGTTTTACCTATCGTGATCAAACTCCCGCGACATGGCTCCTCTACACAACCGTTTAGATGACCGGGTTTTTGAAAGAAATTCACTCGTTGCAAAAGTCTCTCTCTCGCCGTTTGTCACAAGGCGGTCACGCGATATGATGACATCACCAAGCAATGGTAACGATCGGTGACATTGATATTTCTTCTAGCACGAACAATAACTATTAGAACGTTTTGAAAACACGAAATGTGCAGACTATTGCGATATTTGACACAATTCACTTCGGTTTGAGAAAGAGAAGGCTTATATTTCAAGCCGACTTCATAAACATTCATGTGACTAACGCATGTACATTAGTAAAACGTGTAAATTTTGAATCAAATTCCTTTGTAAACCACACAACGCCCCTCTGTTTACAGAACATGCACATGTTATACCTGCGTTCATCTGAAAATAATCCATTCCATTGAACAATGGTAGACATTTTATTATTGTGCAACTACTAAGTAGAACATTGTAAACTAATCAGTATACTGTGTACAAGCGTTTGATACCAATTTTCTACTGCTCTTTTATACAGTAAAGACCCATGCTATGAGTATAAATTCTTCATGGTAAAAAAACTGATATGCTAGGCTATCTTTTGGTATAATTTTTTTTTCAATCACGCAATGTTTGCGCATCACGGGTCTCGAGGGGGGAAGCTTTGTAAAGCCACTAAAGTGACTTACGGACGTTAAGGGGTTAATGTCCAATACAGAGAACACATCCGCAGGTGAGGTATGTGCACATAGAGGAAACTTCAAAATGGTCACCGTATATGTTGGTCAAAAATACACCCCCTTTTTCTTCATGGGCAATGGGTAATGTAGAGAAACGAATATAGAAGAAAGTTGTTTCAACATTTAATCCCCAATTTCTTCACTTCATTTACTTCTAACTAACGTTTTGAAGGAAAAAATTGGTACTGATTTGATGTATATGATTTTAACTTCATCCCAAAACGTGGAGTACTTAAGGATTGTGTGGAGGCAAGCTATCTACGGCGAAGAGTTCTTTGGACAGGTAGCTAACTTTTCACCATAGGGCCTCAAGAAATTCCACTTCGTTCCTGAGATGTGCAGGTTTTTTTGTTCTTTTCATAGAAACTTTATACAAACACGTGCACATAAAACGAAAGGAACAAGCTTTTACGAGGCCCTACGGTGAAAAGTTAGTCTTAGCCTTTGTTAACAAGCTTTTAAATTCTCAAAGCTCCAGCGGGTGGTTTTCATCTCCGCGTTTTGAGAAGAAAACTGGTAGTCCAAAACACCCTTCTTCTAGCCACAGTCAAATGGACGTCAGGTGACTGTTACTCGTAAATGTGTAGTTGCGAAAGTATATGGATTTTCGTACGCAAAGCCTTTGCTTGAATTCGAAGCGAAATTGGGTGAAAAGAAACAAAACGTGTACAAAATCTCGAAAAAAATGAAGAACTGGAGACGTTTCAGACTTACATGTGCACAAGTTCAACTTGGCTTGCTAAATGAAAATGCATCGTGAATAGTCATGCAAACTGCACCTGATCACAGCTTGATAATGAGATGCAAATAGATTACAATGTGTGAAGCCACAGAAATGCCCCTCAGCTGCTCGATGTGCACATAACCTACCTGCGTCACAACCACAGCCTTATGAACATAATTATCTCACTATACTTCCATTGTCTAGATGCATAGATGTAAGAAATCATGGGGCATTGTAAGCAAGTCCCGTCCATGGACAATGTTCCAAATTATGGAAATGAGACTTTGCAAAGTTTTTCTTGAACAATGACTGATTCTGCACTGCAACATAAACATTGCTAGTTTGGTATTTCTTGTACAAATTTGGAAGTGCAAGTTGCTCACATGAGTGACATATCATTGCAGCCTAATATAGTAACAAAAAAGCAATTATAATGAATCAGTTTGGGTATTTTTTCACTGTGCATGTCGCAAATAGTTATTCTGAGAATACTACAAACCAACTTGTATTAAGATGTGCAATATGTATTATCATGAATTTTCACATCCATAAGTACACTATCATTGTTTTCATGCAGAAATTCTAGTGCCACCTTTGATATGGAATAATTCTCCAGAATTTCAGTTTCCACTGACATTCCAATCTGAATCAGATGTTGAAGTCACCATTGGTACAGATGTAGACATTGTTATGAACAGAACCTTGCCTACTTTAGTAACACTCTACTGCAGCCTACGTTACCAGGCATTCCCAAATGCTAAGTTTACATGGACAAGAAATGAACAACCACTTGATGACACTGACATGATTAAGATCAAAAATGTGAGTGACAGTAGAAGCCTACTTATCATCAATGTCACAAACAATACAGATAGAAGCCGGTATTGTTGTAAAGCTAGAAGTATTCTGGGGAAAGATGAGTCTTGTAGTCAAGTCAGTAAGATAACGTGTGAGTTCATCAATTTTGACATTTTTGCTATTTTTGTCTGTACACTTTAGCTTTATACACAGATATAACATGTCCCTTTTCCGGAAACCAAGGGCCATTGTGGGGTTTGAGAAGGCATTTGATTGAATAATTACACATTTTACTAAAATTCATGCATTAGTCATGTGAAGAGCTTATGAAGTTTGCCTAAAGAGATTCCATTTTATATTTTCTTGTTATCAAATGAAAGAAAATTGTATTGAATATCACACTGCACTTCATAGGCATAGCACAAGGCCAGGCAGGCCGGCCACCATTGGACCAACAAATTGAGGTTAGGGTATAAAAGGAAGCTAGATGTTTCAAATCTTTCTAGGACTAAAAGATTTACCTATCAATAGCTAATAATAGTGACAATTAGTAAGTTTATTTGCTAGAATAAGTGAAGATAGTGTTTATTTATTCATAATATGGCACTTTTCAAGCTAGTTAGACAGTCAACGCTAAAATTTGCCATTTAGGGAATGAAAACAATACATAATATATGCAATGTTATTGTATGGCCAACTGTGCATTGGCGTATTTGTTGCTCGAGTTCCCGAGGATGCGAAGTGCCTGAGGGGCAAGTGTAATAAAGAACCAATGCATGATTGGCCATACAATCAATAACTTACTTGCTGTGGGAGCTTAACCTGTTCTTCCTATTAGGCTTTTTTGGTTAGCTGCACTATACTTTTGTATGGAAAATGAATTGACTTAATTGACAAAAGGTAATTGTTATCATAACACTGGGCATTTGTTTGATACTGTACACTGTTTGACAAAAGATCCACAGGCTCATTATAGTGCTTTTCGACTGGGGAAGAAAATGGCCGCAGCTCGAAGTGGTAGTATATACATCGAATTTTACAGCTCAAACAACAATATACGTCGGAGAACATATAACCCCAACTGAAAGAGTTATAACGAAAAATGTACTTTTAGCGGGTGAAAAATGGCTAAAAATAATTAAAATTGTAATATCTTGAGCTAAACTGCTTATGTAATCCCCGCTCAGAGAAAACAAGTAGACAAAAGTATTATAAAACGTCGTATACTTTCGTTGTTTAGAAAAAGTCCCGGGTACACATCCCCAAAATATGATATATTTACAGGTTGGTTCCAATCCGCCATTTTAGGATGACGTAAGGTGTGTGTCATCAGTATTGGGCATTAAATATCGTATGGTACATTGGAATATAAGCACCCTGCAATGTTATCGACTACATGAACAATCGAGCTGGTTGGCAATTTGTAGTGCAGAAAGTTCGATATATTCTTGTCATTGATAGTTATATTTGCGGCAAAAGTGGCATACTTGACGACTAAGACTCAGAGACAGTGGCACTGGCTTGCAGGCGAAATCAATCATTAGTACAAAGTCCGACGGTAGACTGAGCCTGCTAACATTTTGCCGATTTTAGCTAGTGTTTCATTTGTGATCTAGGATATCCTGGATAGTATAGTGCTGTTCCCTGCCACAGCACTTTCTTACATTGATTCAGCATTTTGCAACAATCATTCGAGGTGGGAAGGTCAATATTGGTGGTACCTGGCCCCTATGATGATACTAGTGTAGCTTGAACATTGCGACTAAGCATTGATGTGTTTTTTGGAAATACCTAAACAATACATAATAAGGCACAAAAAGGCCTTATCAAAGTCAATAAGATTTGAACGATTCTGCTATCACTAAACCAATGTAAGCGTCAGCTACTGATGATGTATTACTATGTTTACCTTCTGTTGGTAATGACGTATTGGTTAAACATTACAAATACCACAAATTCCACAACTTTGTCGCCCATAATCCCCAACTTCCAAAAAGCACTATAATGCCCCTGTGTCACCAAAAGTGTGCGGAATCAGATGCAAGTCAGGTAGGTTATGTGCACATTGAACTTTAGAGGGGTAGTTCTGTGGTAATAAGGAATGTGTTTACATTATAACGCCTTTGTGAGCTAGATCATGCGCAGTTTGTGTGACCAAAGGATGCCCAGTTGTGACACGTTTGTGACTGCTCATCTAAAAATGGATCCGAACTAGTGCTATTGAGCTGAACGACAGTTAGGTTTTGTGTATTTATTGTGAATTGTTGGGTTAGGTATCCTTTGCGTGGTTTTGTACAAGCAAATGCCCTTGAAATCGCTTGTTGCATGGTACAGTTTACCGAAGAACTGAGTGAACAGTACAGTGATATTGCACGTATTAATAGCTCAAAGGTTTACAAATGGGCTATTTGCTATGCTTATTAGTATCAGTACCTTACAACAAGTGATCTCAAAGGCATTCTCAGGGCACTATTTCTTACAAAATCACGCAGGGGGAACTATAACTAACAATTCTTATCCTGACCTTCGTTCAGCACTATCCAAGTGCTTTGAACGGCAATAGTAGTTGCCTGTTGAATCGTTTGAGTCAGGGACAAGATAAAGCTGTTATACAAATTGAGTGATGAATACACATGTGTAGAATCTAAGTCAACTTGAATCTTCCGTGAACATTCCTATTCGTAACATAATGTAACGTATGGGCCAAAGTCACCTGACATTGGTGTGACTATGAGAAGAAGAAAGATATTTGCAGGAGCTGAATTTCTTCTCAAAACGTGCCGATGAAGATGACCCGCTAGAGCTTTGAGAATTTGCAGGCTTGTTCACAAAAGGTAAGACTAGCTTTTCACTGTAGCACAAAAGCTTGTTCCTTCATTTTATGAGCACATGCTTGTAAAATGGTTTTCCAAGAAGACCAGAAAAACTTGCACATCTTCGGAGCAAAGTGGAGCTTCTTTAGGTGCTATGGTGAAAAGTTTGCTACCATTCCAAAGAACTCTTTGCCGTAGATAGCTTGTTTCCACAGGATCGTTATGTACGGCACATTTTGGGATGAAGTCAAAATCGTATACATCAAAATAGTTCCAATTTTTTCCTATACATTAGTTAGAAGTTAACAAAGTGCAGAAATAGAGAGTTAGAGTGTTCTAATATTTTCTTTCGCCTTCATTTTTCCTTATAATGCACTGCGAAAGAAAAAAGGGGATGTATTTGTGACCAACTTTTGCAGCGGCTATTTTGAAATTTCTTCTATGTGCACATAACTCACCTGTGGATGCATACGCTTTTCTTCACTACAGTATACAACAAATATATATGTGTATATATGCGTGTATATATATATATATATATATGTATATAATATGGATTTGAACAGAAGTCTTACAATGGAGAGTTTGTATAACCCTTTAACATGCAAAAGGTGCAGACGTGTGAGTTTTTCCTGACCGATTATTATGAAATTACACACATAGCATGTATATGGCATAATGATGTATTTTGTATGCTATTAAACTTGTGTGTTGTTTTTCATAAAAGAAACAGGCTATAGAATTTTGTTAGAATACAAAGAACTACTAGATACTGTGTTAGTGCACATTAGTTACACATTAGTTGTCATTTTGTGACATAAATATGAAAAGAGGGAACAGGACAGAATACAGCGGCCATTTATTGTTGCAGTCTGCACAGGTGAAGGTGAAGCGGCATCATACATTGTTCAAACAACACAAGTACGCTTCTAATCAATCCTGAAGGGGAAATCTCAGTCTTGATCACAGTGAAGTAGATTCAAAGTAGCGAGAAGGCTTCCTTTCTAGTTTCATGAACTATGTTGAGATGTCCTAGCTGTGTGTATATTTTTGCATTTGTTTCAGTAATGATCTCTGCCTTCAATCAAATTGGTAGTTAGACCTAAGACGCATACAAGATAGACAGCCACTTTGAATCTCTAATGTAGCCCTCTTTCTGGGTAAAATTTTTGCATTCTAGGATGATTGTTCATGTTCTAGGTAAAGCGTTCACCGTGTATATGCAGTTTTATGGCCGTATTCCTGTTGTTCTTGTTGGTGGCACTAAAGTGGCTTTTGCACATTTGCGCATGCATAATTTTTGCATAATTTGCACATTATAGGGATAATAGTAATAGAGAAGAATGAGTTATAGGAATTGTTTTCAAAACAATGTCCAAATATGGCAATTGTTTTTAAAATAATCATCCACTTCACAATAAACATTGTGTTCATGAATGTACAGCTGTGCATTTACCCTTAACCCTTTACCGGTCATGAGCCACTTAAGTGGCTCGCCTAGCTTGCGGTCATGCGCGACGAAATTTTGATGTTTTATATTATTTGTACATTGTTCGAATCTACATCGTGTATGTATGTCTTTAGTATAGTTTAAAGCCAATACGTTCTGTATAGCTAAAGTTATAGCAGTTTAAATTTGCTAGTGTACAGAAGTATGCGGAACTCATATACGGAAAACGGTGAAAAACGCACGAATAAAATGGCTACCTCTGGTCGCGCCTGCAGGTATTTTTTGCCGTTTCTGCATTGTTTGGCCTTTTCTGTGACAAATCTTTGAATGCATCGCAGTATGAAGGTGTGTGGACTACTTTGATCGAGAAATGTGACTGAAAATAATATGTTTCACCTCTGTCGTCGAGTTTCAAACCTTGTTTCGTCAGGCCTTCGTGTATCTGCGACGGAAATCACCTCTTACAATAGCGAAGGGGGGAGATGCAAAGCCAGATGCAGATAGAGGACTGTTTTGATGAATTGTGCAAGTTACAAACCATTTGCATTTCATGTAAATACTTTCTCGCATTGTAGTAACCTCGTGTCATTCACATGAATCATTGTTCGCTAGAATGTGGTGATAAGAAGTTATTTAATCGCTTTTGTTGCATCCACATGACTACAGGAAGTGTTTGGCCTAAGATCAGGGGGCTTAAGCTTAAAAAGAAGTTAAATTTACTGAATCGAAATGAAAGCTATTGCTCAAGGTAGCGCATTACCTTTACGGAAGGATTTCTCAACAATGGAGAGTGGGAAGAGGACGTCTAATGTACGAATCAATAGCTAAGAGGTTAATCTTCCAAATAAAGTACTTACAAAAGTTCTTCGAAGGATATTGGCTGATTTGCAACCGTTCAAAACCTTCACGCCACTTAAGTGGCTCGTGACCGTGAGGGGTACCGCGAAAAATTGTAACGCGACCGGTGAAGGGTTAAATGCTTTGCAAAGACTTCGAGTGTGTGGGGCGCCCCCACAAGTTTATAACTCACATTACTTGTTTGATTATGCTATCACCCATCACCCTTTAGTTTCCCTGAAATAGACTGCTAATTTAACTGATATGGCTGAACAACCATGAATTTAGACTACATTTCTCACCAGTCACGGAATTATGAAGACTTTGCTTACAAAATGGTATGTAATACCAAATGTTGAGGCATTTTGTCCAACCTGCTACACATTGCTCCATGTCTGCACTTGGTGTGCATTTGAAGCGCTCTTAAATTGTGAATACTTATTCGTGTTGCTAGTAGTATCGATGTCACCAATTGAAACCCTTATCTAAAGATGTGGTGATTATCGCATAACAACTTGTGACCAATGCAAAAGAGACTTCTTTAATACTGAAATTTTTCCAAACATCTGGCCAGCTAAGCAATTGTATAGAGGAGCTATGTCCTGGTGGTTAGATCACAATAGGTAAAAGTGAATTTCACTGTGGGGTAACTTTCCAGACATGTCCCCAAGTTTGTGGTCTTGCTTGGTACCCAAACAAAATTTTGATTGACATCTTAAGAACAAAGAAGAAGGGTAAGCTGTCCCATGGTGAAAATTTAGATATCCACATATGAAGGTTATTGATAAAGTATGGCAGCTTTGAACCATGTTCCACATGGTCACGTTTTGCATTGAATCTTGTGTTAGTGCTCTGAATCAGGGAAAATTTTTAGGCTTTACAAAGAGCTCACAACAAAGTTTTGAAAGAATTGTAGAAATAACTAGTTATATAATTATTAATGTTTTGTATCCTTTTTGTAATGCATATCCTTACCAAACATAAAAACAGTTTTACCCGACGAAAATTTCACATTATAAGGTACTTCAGAGTATCAGAATTTCTGACAGGTGGAAAGTACTAAGAGTTACACACGGTTTCAGCAAAATTCATTGAGATAGATATAATTTGAAACAACAGACAATTGTTTCTTCCCAAGGTTATCGAAATAGCACTGGCTATGATGATCATGAAAAGATTCTGGGCCTTGTATCAAATAAGAGTTGTGGCATAATCAAAAAACTGAATATTCCTCCCATTTCATGGCTGATTGCTTAGATGATATTCAATGCTAGGCTACTTACTAGATTTATCTTTTCAATAAACGCCCTGTGGCACATCCCATGCAGCATGTATGTATGTCATAATTGTATAGATTTCATTTGATCTTACTTGCAGATGTCGCTCCCAAAATTGACAAGGGATCACCTCATCAATTTCTAATAGGGTCTGCAAGGATAGGAAGTAGCACTTTCAAAATTGGGGGTAGTCAGTACATATTTGCTGGCTATAACTTTACAATAACATGCAAAGTTTTGGAAGGAGTTCCATCACCAAAGATTATCTGGCTTAAGAATGATAATGCTATGGAAGACAAAGCCAACCTTACACATATCACAGTTCCAGTTAGCATAGATGACCCTGCAGCGGCAGCTGGAAGGTACACTTGTAAAGCAACCAATGTAGCTGGGATGGATGAGGCTCATTCTCAAATACGACTAGAAACAGGTTAAAGACTGCATTATATATATATAGACTGCATTGTATATAATAACCATACAAAAAAACATTTATAAATGGAAAAAGATGTAGGGATAAAAATTGTCAATCATCAAAAAACATTAGAACAAAGTATGGTTGTTTACTACACAGGGTTGGGCAGGCATACACCAGATATTTACAACTGCAAGTGAGAAAAACGACAAATGGCCGTCGTTGAGAAGGTGCTCATTTACTCGACGTTTTCTTCTACACAGGCTCATTATAGTGGATTTCAGAATACTAAAAAAATGGCTGCCGCCAAAAAGGGGTGACAAATACATGACAATTTTGACTCGTAGAAATAATTTCTGGCCCATTTTAAATCTACACATTTTAATGCTTATTGTCGAAACATTTAACGAGAAAACAAGCCCATGTTGAATGCGAAAATAAGTAAATGAGAATCTAAGAAAATACTGTTTTTAGCAGTAAATGTTGATGTCCGCATGTCTAGAAAAGCTTCAATAGGAACAAAACTAGTATCAAATGAAAGAGTAAAGTCGACTGCATTAGGTATTCCTGAGCGGAAAATATATAACCCCAAATGACATAGATATAACCAAAAATGTACTTTTCCGCTGTAAAATAGTGAAAATTAAACCATAAAAATGCTTATATCTTTTGCGTACCTGGTTATATTTTCTCCGCTCAGAATAAACAAATGCACAAGGGTACTTTGCAATAGTTTTTGCGGTCTCCGTCGCAAAGAAGGGCCATCTAGATGTGCAGATTCTACATTCTTTTTTAAAACAAGTTCGAAGCCGCCATTTAAATGTGACATCATTGATGACGTTGCGTATCATTCCAAAATGGTCGCACGCATGAAAATTTGCTGTGTTACTGTTATAGTTTCGATATCAAAGTTAGTTTCGTCGTTTTGTTTAGTTTTTCTCAGCGAAGGAAGTTGGACACTAAATCTTAGATTTTGATCGATCGATCTTTGTTTGCGAACGATTATTGGTGAGTTACAGTCATTTTAACTGATCTTCGTATTATTTTATTGTAAAATCCTCTCACCATCAATATTAATAGGGTAAATCTTGATATTATCGTATGATTCTGATATTGTTTGGGTACTTTAGTTAAATACCTAGGCTTCAGATACCAATTTCGGGGATTTTGTGTGAATACCTTTGCGCGAATGGTTCTTGATTGCAACTTTTGTGTACGCAAATTGTCCATATGTGGTATTTGATACTTTTAATCACCGTATCCGTCTTTTAAAAGCTTTAAAATGACGGATTTGGCGGCGCAAATGTTCAAATCATAGCTCCCGCAATATGTAAACATTTCCCGCTACAGACAGAGATTGTGCAACTTGTGATGACAAATGTGATGTTTTCCTAAGAGGTAGTCATGACGTGTATGAAAAAGGTGACAAATTCCCTACATTCCAATACTTTGTCACCTAAAATCCCCACATTCTGAAATATGCTATAATGCCCCTGTGTAAATACGAATAGGTGGACGTTAAGTCTATATATACTAGAATAAAATAACACATATGCTAGCTGCTACGAAGTTATATTACTAATGGTAACTTTTTCTAAAAGGAAGAAAAACAGAACTAAAAAGTAACTGTTTTAGACAAACTTTGCCTTTGCCGCAGGTTAATAATATCGAGAATTTTCTTGAAACTGGTATCAAAAGAAGGAGAAAGTAGTGAACCATTCGAAAATCGCTTGGGGAATAGGTTACAACAAACGCAATGAAAGTTATGGGCAAAAGACCTGATTTTCTGCCCTTCGAACAGCATAGTTTTTGTATAAATAAGCACACAGTGAATACATACCTGATTATAACACATTTCCTGAGCAATTTTTGTAAATTTTGACATTTGCTGGACCGATGAAAACAGAAAGCACAAAGATCAGAAGAAATTTTGACCTGTGGCAAAGCTGGCGTTTCTTTAAGCTCAGAAAAATCAGCCATTTTGTCGTCATCTCCTCCCATCCTGCTGGTACGTGAACTATCAAACGTCATCTGAAATACATGCAATGATGCGTCAAGAACAGCCACTAATTGATTATATTGAAAATAAGCCACGCCCACAATCCAAGTGATCCTCGGGCGGTTATAAATAGCCTGTGTAGGGCTAGACGGCAAAGGGATAGACATACATGGGGCTAGACAGCCATAGAGCCAGACAGATGTGGGGTTTGACTAGGTACAGTGTGCATATTCCTAAATCCCTCAGCTAAAATATTAATGCAAGATGTAGGAATTTGCACACTGTTCCAATGTTTTTAGGGGCTACCCTACGACGCTACCTGCTCTTGTTCCAGAGTACGCAGGAGTTTTGCTCTTTCTATCATCTTATCGAGATTGTCTATTTTCCCGGCTGCCCGAAGTTGCTTGCACACTTGCGCTGGTAAAGCTACGAGAAATTGATGATGAAGGAGCTGGTCATGGGTTTGTCCTTGCAGATCCGGCATTGCTTGCCTGAGTAACCGCCTGAGGTAGTGTACGAGTACTGAAAGCGATTCACTGGGTCGCAACCATCGCCCTCTGAAGTCGTCCATCGAAACGAACTGTACTGATCCCATTCGTACGAGAATCTTCTTCTTAGCATTACCGTAATCTGCCTGTTCTTCTTCCGTAAACTCCAACCATAAAGCTAGTGCTTCTCCTTCTAACAATGTCGGTCTTCTAACAATTTGATCAAAATTTAGTTCAATGTGTAGCTCAAATGTGTACCTATAGTCTAAATGTTGTTGTTTACCGCATAAGAGAAAAAAGGAATTTATTAGCAACAAAATCGCCGACTTTTGGAAGCCATTCAAGTGCGAATGGACATGTCCCACATGCACACAATTACAGCAGGCCTTTCAAAAGGGAAGTCCTTGTAAATTTTATTGGTCTACCTACTTTTTAAGCCCTCATTTGACACCCTGAAGCTTCTAAAAGTGGAGAACAGAAGCTGTAAAAAGACCAAAAATTTCGGATCTACAAATTAGCACGGACATGTCCCACATGTGTTGGCATTTTTTGTTAGGAATACGAAAGAAAATTTGTTCACATGAAAGATACATCACTGTGGCTCAGAATAGTTACAAAAATGTAGTTTATAAAAAATTGGTTTATGTATCTTTTTGCTGTGAATGTCACAAATAGTTATTCTGAGAATACTACAAGCCACGTTGTAATTAATATGTGCAATATGTATGATCATGAAATATCATGTCGTAAGTACACTATCCTTGTTTTCATGCAGAAATTCTAGTGCCACCTATTATATGGAAAAATTCTCGAGAAATTCAGTCTCCACTGATAATCCAATCTGGATCAGATGTTAAAGTCACCATCGGTACAGATGTAGACATTGTTATGAGCAGAACCTTGCCTACTTTACTAACACTCAACTGCAGCCTACATCACCAGGCACTCCCAAATGCCAAGTTTACATGGACAAAAAATAAACAACCACTTGATGACACTGACATGATTAAGATCGAAAATGTGAGTGACAGTAGAAGCCTACTTATCATCAATGTCACAAATAGTACAGATAGAGGCCGGTACTGTTGTAAAGCTAGAAGTATTCTTGGGAAAGATGAGTCTTGTAGTCAAGTCAGTAAGATAACATGTGAGTTCATCAATTTTGACATTTTTGTTAATATATATATATATATATATATGTATATATACATATATATATATATATATATATATATATATATATATATATATATATATATATATATGCTACAGGAAGTAGGTGAATAAAAATGGCTGCTGAAAGAAAAGAAGACTTTAACAAGAAACAGTTTTTCAGGATAAAACCGTGGCTGAAACTTTGCCAGAATCTAGTGAATTTTCTTCAAAATTGCAACGAAGGCGAATAATACAATGCTGAAGTATAAACTTCTTCATAAACCTGATACTATTGTTGCAGAGATAATCCGTTATATTTGCAAGTAATTGAGGACGAGGGATGGCAGCCCCACGGGTTATTTACCTTAATAACTTGTTCCTTTGTGTCACAAACAACATTTTAATTGACATCTCAGGAACGAAAGAGAATGGTAAGTTTGACAGCGGTGAAAAGTTAGATATTGATGTTAGAATGTTCTTGATAAAGTATGGCTGCTCTATAATAATGGTTTACATGACCGTGTTTTGCACTAAACATATTTTTGAGGTTCAAAGAAATGATTGATTCTTCGGCTTTGTGAAGCAGTGACAACAAAGTTAAGTGAACTGTTGTAGCATTATATATTCATATTAATGTTTTATGTACTTTTTGTGCTCCATAGGCACACTAAATGGATAAGTGGGGGTGATTTCAGCTGACTTTTTGGTGGCCATTATGCCAACACCTCACATGTTGCACATGTCACACCCGCTTGTATGTATGTACCATATTGCTATATATATATATATATATATATATATATATATATATATATATATATATATAACTCATATTGCTATCATAATTGTGAAATTTGCTCAATTTGCTGGTTCATGACTTGACAATAATTGGAGGGTATACTGTGTTTAGGACCAACGCTGTTCTCATAAACCATAGATGGTCTTTTTGTGAGCTTCAACATTTACGGGTTTGCTGATAATGAGCTGTGCTGAAAGGTATAGATTTAATACATGTGATTTACAATGCATGCAGCCATGGTAGCAAAAATGTGCATGACGTCATTGATCTATGAAGATATGCAGTAAGGTACATTTACTAATTAAGCTTAATTGTATACATATGATATCGTGTCAATTCTATATCAGCCCTGGACAATTTATCTATATTATTAGTCAATATCAATATCAATCCACAACCGACAATGCAATAATTAGGATTTTGTATGTCACTATAATATTATTTATCATAACATTCAATTGATTCATTATCCACATTTTCTTAGAACAAGTGCTGTTACCTCCATTTTCAGTACAAGAACACCCGGGTTAAAATGGGGTATATAGACTAACAGCAGAAGCCTAATAATATACCTAAGTTTTCAATTGGCCAAGTTACACAGTGCTATTATATTCTAACCAGCCCCTCAGTTATCTCATATCTGATGGATCAAAATTAGAATATCAATATTGGAAGATAGTATTGAGATGTACTGATTACTACAGATTATCTGTCAATTAGTTAGTAACTAGTTGTAATTTTCAATACCATCCAGGACTAATCTATATATGCTGAAAAAAGCTCCTTGCAAATGAGCAAAGCATAAAAATATGATTTAGAAGTTTAACCCTTCTTCTACGGTACGCCCAAAAGCGCCCACAAAAAGGGAGGGAAATTTGAACGATCATCTTGTGTGCTACATAGCTTCTATCGTAAGTATTCTTACATCATTGAAAAGCCTAAAAATAGCGCTTTCTAAAGATAGTAGGATGATATAGGTTTACTGTTAGAGGTGAAGCTTGCAAAAGAGAGAAAGGTGAAAGAGTCACAGAGACGACTTACGGGTGTAGTACGTGCAGTGTAGACTACTGCCTCGACTGTTTCCAGCCTCATCTACTGACAGATTTGTACAGATAGATAGTAGCATGGAACAGTAATTGTACATTGTAGAGAGTTACACTGCAATCCGGTGCCTTGTTTTTTGTTCATTGTTGTTTTTTCTTCTTTACCTTTAAATTGTTCTTCCTTAACATTATCGCAGAGGATTGGCCGTATCGGTATACATAGGGCTTCAGAAGGCCTTCATGACCAAATAACTAAAACTGGTAATGCACGAAATCAATCGAGAAAGAAGTTTTTCGTGAGTTTCTACAAGGCAGATTTTCTGGCAGAACGTTCCGTAGTACGAGGTCAGGGGCGCTTACTTAACATAAATGTAGGGTTAAGTGTGAAATTTATAGTAGTATTTTTTCATGCCAAGTGCATTCCTACTGTGAATAGAAAGAACAAACTGTAGATAAATAGTACTTGAAGCTTACAGCAGCCATTTTGTTTTATTATGCAGATGTGTGTGTACACATAATTAGAACCTACCAGCAATTCTTCATAAGTACCTTACATGTTTCTAAATAAATTATAAAGGTCCTGAATGCATGGTACATGCTTCAATTGCACAATACTAGAAAAGCTTGCGTGTGGTAGATAGGAAGATAGTTTCAGCTGATTCTCCCAACTGTTAATGCAATTAACTTGTTATTGTTGCAGATACTTCCATGCCTGAAGACCAGCATGTAACAAGAGCTGCTGTCATAGCTTCAACAACAATATTCAGTTTCATTCTGGTGATAGGAATCATGGTGGGGATTCCAGTGATGGTTAAATGTCTTATTAGAAGAAAAGGAAGGAAAAGGTGTCATATATATATATATATATATATATATATATATATATATATATATATATATATATATATATATATATATATATTACCATCCAAAAGAAAGTGACCGCTTACATAACAATGTATCCAGTCTTTGCAACAATCATTGGATTGTAACATAAATTTGTTAAATGAATTTTGGATTCAAATTTACGCAGGTAGATTATGTGCACAACCAGCTAGCAAGGGGGCATTTTGTGGTTCATAAAGGAATGTAATAAAAAGTATCATTTTAGGGAATTTTGCGTGGGTTGGTCATGTGCAGACTGCGTGAGCTCTGACTAGATGATTCGTCTAATCCTCTTCTTTGTTTTCTTTAAAACTGCAAAACTTGCATATTGCATCAATAAACAATAATGGGAAAAGTACAAGCGATGAAAAGTTAGCTACCATTCGTATAGGAACCCTTCGAAGTAGAATGTATAGCGCCATCATGAACGAAGTCACCTGACATTGGCATGACTAATAGGGAAGATGACTAAAGTTCAAGGACCAATTTTCTTTCCAAAACGCGGTCATGTGGATGTTAGCTTGGAGCTCTGAAACTTTAAAAGGTAGTTAACAAAGGACAAAGCTAAATTTTCACCACATGGGCTTTTGATAGTTTGTTCCGTTCATTTAATGTACACGTCTTAATGTTTTCTTGTCTTCCCTAAAACTACAAAAGTCTGCACATCTTTTGAACAAAGTGGAATTTCAAAAGCCCATGCGGTGAAAAGTTAGATATCCCTAGGAACCCTTCAAAGTAGAAATTGTATCTCAGTGCTGCCATTTAGTAGACTGCATTTTGGACTGAAATTGTATTTGTATACTTAATAATCTGCTAATTTGCTCACCGGAAATATTCTTTGTAAACGCATGTGGAACATGTCCATTAGCACTTGTAAGTCTTCAGCTAGCAATAAATGTGAGGTCTGCCTTTGGTCCCATTTCTTTTAGTAGGTCTACTGTATCTCTTTGAAAGAAATATCATTGTGTAGCGTGTTGTATTGTGCGTGCGCCTAAACAGACAAATCGAAGCAAAAAAGACTTTCATTAGCAATAAGAGTGTAATTCACGACAAGTTTAAGGTATTTTTGACTTCCTACTTGTAAATTTGTCGTTTCTGTAACTCCTCCTTTTTGCTGATATAGGCCGCCATATTCATGGTAGTCACTTTCTTTTGGAGGGTAGTATATATATATATATATATACACCGTATATACCTACATACACTGAAGCACACTGGTCCAATATGCATTCAAAGCCCAAAGAAGCCTTTCACTTTCCCTCGTGCTTACTTTGCAAGGTCACAAAAGTACATGATTTAAACTAGCTATGAAAAAAGTTCAGAACGTCACTAAAAAGGACAATGTATAATATAGAAATTGAATTGCACTGACATTTCCACTTTGACTTACTGCTGCTTTTGAAACTGCTGTGACAATGTGTGCTATTGTTTTGATTTGTAAAGTATAGGTTGGATGTAAAGTTTGCTCGTCTATGACACTTTGCACTTGTAGATTTTTCATTATGTTAGTGTGTAGACTACTGATCCTTGACATAGTTTGAGACAAAGAGCATTGGTTTGTGATGTTTGTATTGGTTCAGCCATGATAAACAAAAATAATGTCTTTGGATGTGTTAGCAGAATTAATGATTGCTTTTTTACTTTCACCGGAAGTGTCCAGAACGTCCGGAACGATGTCTGTACATATATATATATATGTCAACAACATGGCGGACGCGAAGTCGGTACGTAATCCTTCGGCTATATTTCGGTAAAATTCATTCGTTTGCTCCTGATTTTATCAGCGAAGAGTCTTTTCGACCAGAAGAGTTCTTCGAAGTATTATTTTAGTCAATAACAACGATTTCCAAGCGATTCGAGTTTCCAGGGCTGTAGGCGGCCCACGAGTTTTTTAAACTCGAATCACTTGTTATTTATATATGTGACCGTCTACGGGAAAACGTGACTTCGTGTAGTGCTCGCAAATTTTTCAGTACGTGTGATAAACGAAAATAGACATTCGCGTAACGATTGGATGCGAACAACACACTTGTGCTGTCAGCGAGTGCGCTTTTCGTTGTTCGACTTTGTAGAAGAACATGTGCTCTTCATTTTGGTGTTCGTTAGGTATCGATACGGCGTACGGTTCTGAAGATACGCTTCGAAATGAGTAGGTTGTCGCTACCGCAAGCGATCGAAGTTTTAGAAAAGGAATTTGAGGAAGCAGAAGACAGCTTTCTCTTGGACAGAACTCACGATTTGGACGATTCCGAAGAATTCAATGACCCCGAACTTCAAGAAGTCTCTGTTCCTTTTCCTGTGATCGATCCATCCACCAGTGACTCTTGTGGAGATGCGGAAGAAGTACAAATCATACAAAGCAAGGAAGATGAGGATGAAGTACAAGAAATAGAGCGTTTTATTCACGAGACTTGTGGATGTAAGATAGGTTCAAGTAAGCGTCCTTGCAGCCATCAGTTCCCTAAAGAACTCATCTCTACGTATCGGTCAGGCTGTTTACAGATGTCCAAGGAACAGCTTGACTTCGTAATTCTAGCCCAGCTTTCTACCACCAGAACACACAAGGACACCATACCAGCAACATACAGGGGAGATATTGCTAACTTCAGACCACATACATCTTTTCTTTTCCGTAGTATTAGGATCTGCGAAGCAATGTTTCTCTTCTTCCACACTATTTCTAGGTTCCGCTTCTTAAACCTCTGTAAGCACTTTGACAGGTTTGGGATAGTTGAACGCATTCATGGTAATACAAAGAGACTTCCACCAAACACTTGCACACCACCTCAGCTGGAGGAACTTGTAAAGTTCATAGATAACATTGCAGACACCCATTCCATGCCCCTACCTGGCAGACTTCCTAACCATCGAGATCAACGAGTCCTGTTACTACCAACTGACATGACAAAGGCCAAAATCTACCACCTGTACACCACTTCATGCACTGTAAACAACAACCCATCTGTTAGTCGGGCCAAGTTCTACCGTGTATGGAGTGATATTCGACCCTACGTAGCTACCATGAAACCAGCGGATGACCTGTGTTTCGATTGTCAGAAGTTGTCAACATCCTTGGCCAATAGTGGTCACCTCACAAGTGAAGAGAAGGAGCAGCGGGTTAAAGAGTACTCTGACCATCTGAATCTAGCCAAACAAGAGAGGACAGCCTACAACCAACAGATAGCAGAGTGCAGGGAAGCATACCAGGACACAGACCCATCATCCTCAGAATCTGTTACCATGCACTATTCGTATGACTTCGCCCAGCAGGTGCACTACCCCAGTAACCCTCTTCAACCTGGCCCAGCGTACTTCCTTACAGCACGCAAATGTCAGATCTTTGGTGTTGCTTGTGAGCCTTTGGGATTCCAAGTCAACTACCTCATCGACGAGGCTGACAACACGGGCAAAGGGGCCAACACTACCATCAGCCTCATCCACCACTTTCTGGAGGAAAGGACTACTTGTAAGAGTAATGCCATCTTCCTTCATGCAGATAACTGCATTGGGCAGAATAAAAACAATGCCACAATGCATTATCTGCTGTGGAGAACTCTTACAGGTAGACAGGATTCCATCACCCTTTCCTTCATGATTTCTGGACACACTAAGTTTGCCCCCGATCGACACTTTGGACTAATCAAGCGTACATACCGACGTACTCGGGTTGAGACTATGGGCTGTCTTAGCGATGTAGTTCGCAATTCATCCCACATTGACGCCAACCAAGTACAGTTAGTCCGAAGTCTAGACGGGAAGCAACTTGTTCATTTTTATGACTGGACTGCATTTTTTCAAAAGTACTTTGTCTCCATACCATCTGTCACTTCGTACCATGTGTTTCACTTTGAACATCAATCACCTGGCAAAGTATTTATGAAGAAGTTCTCCAATGCTCCATCGAAAGAAATAAGACTGGTTCGTTCTTCCACATTGCTACCCTTCCCCATTGAAGCTTTTCCTGAAGAGATCCAGCCATCAGGTCTGACACTTGAAAGGCAGTGGTACCTTCATGACAAAATCAGACCTTTCTGCTCGTCCAACCTTTCTGCTGACCTTACATGTCCAAAACCAAGTGCTCCTCAAAGAGTAGCTTCGCATTCCAACAAGCGTCCTCCATCACAACAAGGTTCATCTGCGGTAACTTCAAAGCGTTCTACGTAAGACTAACTTATACTCAATGCATGCCTTTACTTAAATGTGTTTTTTGCATGCATCAGTAACTGCATGTACACTAATTCCCCATGCACATATTTCTTGTGTCATCTGTATTGGACTTGCATGTACACTAATTCCCCACATATTTATTGTGTCATCTGTATTGGACTTGTAATTCATTCTAGGTACAAACACAATGTAGTAATCTTAATATGCAAATTATCATGAATATGATTAATCACTCAATGAATCTAATTAATTTCGCATGAATTTTTAATGACTTTATATTCCATACCCGTTTCAAGTTTTACAAAGCAGAATGGAACCATGAGTTGCGACTAAATGATGCATTTCGTATAGATACTGCACTAGCTGCGAAATCTCATTTTCCATTTCCAGACACACGAAGTCACTTTTTCCTATAGACTGTCACATATTACTTTTGATGTTTCAACTGATTTGTAATAGTTTGGTTCAGGCCTCCTTGAACATCCAAATTGACAAGCAATGTGACATTAAGTCACAATGATCCCTAACTAGAAAATTTTACTTTTCTCCCCCCCCCTAAATGAAACCCTGACATATATACAGTGTCACCCGCTTATTATACCGCCAACCGCCAAACCGTTTAATATGCCACAATTTCCTGGTGCGATTTCATTAGTATGGCAGAAGTATGCATATATTAGGCCAACCGCCGAATCCGCCATCAGCCATGTTTTTTGTGTGCCAAATACACATTTAGTACGTGATAGGTTACACTTAATAGGCCAAGTCCACGTTTGGAGTTTAGAGGATTCTTTGAAAGTGTTTCTTGGCGCAAGAGGCTAAAGGTGGACTTTTTGAACAAAGCAAGACTTGAACTGTGGCGCTAAAAAGTGTTTGTCAATGACCTAACTGTGGGTAACAAGGGATTCGATTGTGAATACTTCTTCGATCGTGAATACTTTTTAAAACAAGTTGGACCTCAGTTAAGATTTCTAAGCTAGTAATAGGTAATGTTTTTGACAAAGAAAACTGTTTGGAGCTCCCTTGAAGCCCATCAGCTGAAGTCAAGTTTGCCATTGTAGAAGCATGAGTGATTTCAACATTGCAAGTGAAGAAGGCCATCATCACCAATACTATCATAGTGGACAGGACAGAAAGGAAAGACTTTTCAGAGGCTTGCAACTTTGTACAGTCTATGTGTACCATATGTTCATTTTTAAACTGAGATAATGCAGTGTATTTGTACATTCCTGTGTTGATTATAACATAAAATGTTCCCATATAATGCAATGTGTAATGTAGAACAATCAAATGAACTGTATGAATGCATTACGGAGTTAAATGGCTACCATATAGCGGGTAATTTTCGAGGGGCAAAATATTCATGGTTTTCGTGGTAGGGAAGGGACCCACGAAATATTTACACACGAAAGTTTTAGTATAATCTGGTATGCATATAACGCGTATATACAGAACAAAGAAACCCGCCCACGCATGTACGTTGCATGCTCTTTGTCTGGCTCTTTGTGCGTTACGTGGTAAGAGCAAGGAATAGAATGTCTTTGTTCAAGTATTTCAAGAAAGGAAACGCCAGTTTACCCGATCCCACTGGACCTTTGGCGTGTTCAGTACCATCGTCTTCGATTGCTAGTGCCAACAAGGAAGTTGACCGCATTCTGATAGCGGACGGGCCAAGCAACACCAAGAAGCCAAGGGGCGAGTACGCCAAGTTCACTCCGGAGCAAAAGGCAATGATTGGGAAAAGAGCCTCAGAACATGGTGTCGTAGCTGCAGTCAGGCACTTCAAGAAAGATTACCCGAATTTGAAGGAGAATACCGTGAGGGACTGGAGGAACACGTACAGATTGGAATTGAGGAAGAGAGCGGCAAGTAAGGAGTGTGATGGTGACACTAGCGTCACTGTGCTTCCACAAAAGAAGAAAGGACGCCCACTACTTCTTGGTGAAGAGCTTGACAAACAAGTGCAAGCTTACTTAACTAGCTTCAGGGAGAGTGGTGCTGTTGTGAATACAGCAATTGCTATGGCCTGTGCTGAAGGAATAGTGAGGAGTACAGATAGCAACATGCTTACTGTTAATGGAGGGCACATTTTGATCACCAAAAACTGGGCAAAAAGTCTGCTCCATCGAATGGGATTCGTCAAGCGTAGAGCTGGTACCAAAGCAAAAGTCTCGGTTGAAGACTTTGAAGAGAAAAAGGAACAGTTTCTATTGGATATAAAAGCTATTGTTAGCCTGGAATGTATACCATTTGACTTAATCATCAATTGGGACCAAACAGCCATGCATTATGTGCCAGTTTCATCCTGGACAATGGCCAAGGAGGGCTCCAAGCGAGTAGAAATTTGTGGAATTGACGATAAAAGACAGGTCACTGCTGTGTTTGGTTGTTCCCTCACCGGTGCCTTTTTGCCAGTACAATTGGTGTATCAGGGGAAAACGGACAAGTGCCACCCCACCTTTGATTTTCCTATGGACTGGGATGTAACACATTCCCCTAACCACTGGTCGAACGAGAACACCACGATAGATTACATTCGCAAAATACTTGTTCCATATGTCGCCAAAAAAAGAGAAGAACTAGCACTAGGCAGTGACCATCGAGCATTGGTGATATATGACTCATTCAAAGGGCAGTGTACTCCTGCCGTATTTAAGCTGTTGGATGATAACAACATAGACATGGTGATTGTTCCAGCAAATTGCACAGACCGACTGCAGCCCCTTGACGTTAGCGTCAATAAAGCAGCAAAGAACTTTATGCGCGACCAGTTCCAAAGGTGGTATGCAGAACAGATTCAGCAACAAGTGATTAGCAATGTTAAGAACCCAGTTGATTTGAGACTGAGTATCGTGAAGCCTCTTTCGGCAAAGTGGTTCGTTCAGCTATCTGACTATCTGAAAGCCCACCCCGAGATCATCAAGAATGGTTTTAAAGGTGCTGGTATTACAGCTGAATACCTTATTCAATGATTTCTAACAGTATTAACATCATCATACATAATAATAGTATTACAGTTACTGTTTGTACAATGTCATGTATACGTCATGATTCAATGTAAGGAAATAATGTCAGTTGTTTATGTTCGTAACATGACAACAGATGGTCCCTCATTTGTTCTTGTTTGAACTTTAACTTGGATGGATCCAAACCATGGGCAATAGCAGTAATCACAGCTATTGCAAATAGCCCACAGTCTGTTCCACCTACTTGCCTCTGCAAATGCTTCACATTAATTGCTTCAGTATGAAACAGATATGGCACAAGTGCTTCAGTTGCATCATCCACAGAAGTGTAAACAGAATCATAAATGTTCACAGAATCCTTGCAACCAACAGTAGATGCTGCTATCCAATGATCGTCACGACAGTGAATGATTTGCAGTTGATCCCTTGCTGTCAAAGTTTCACTTTTAGGCGCCAACGCATCTCGGTGTTTCTGTTGATACAGAGTTGACTGTAATCCACCAAAGTGGGGAAATTGAGTCTTCAGTAAGCGTTGAGCGATATTTATCGGTACATCTGATAGCTTCTCTCCCTTCAGTATATCTCTCAGCCAAGTCTTCACTTCGATTTGATGAAGATTTGCTTTCTTCATTGTGGTGTGGCTCAGGCTTTAGAGAGTTGACAGATGGTATGTTGTCTTTAAACAAAGCAGAACGAACCAACTTGTGGGTTTTATAAAGCAGAATCTGTAGACTCTCACCGTCGTCGACTTTGAACTTCAAAATACACGGCACTTCAAGTCCTCCCTGCTCTAGATCGGCCAAGTAACGCCTATCTCCAGTAACTGTGCAGGATATAGCTCCTCTGCGTCGCAGAAACAAAGAACAAACGCAAGAGATTTTCTTAGGAACGTGCCCGACCACAACTCCAGATTCTAAGACGGCAACTGCATAAGCGTCATGAGGGTTACCCGTTTGCCTTTGGCATTGAAGTGTTTTGCCGACGTCAGCTTCCCAAATGGCTTTGTATTCATGGTAGCCTCGTATCATGGCTTCAACTTCGAAGAAGCTAGATCTGGCCATTTTCTTGGACCACGTGGAAACAAGAGAGGCATTTTATGTTACGTTTTAATATTTAATTGGTATCATAATGAATAAAATTATCTAACACACGACCGCCAACCACGAATTTTAGACCACGAATAAGTTAAAATTTCATGATCCACGGAAATTTTGACCCACGAAAATTACCCGCTATATGGTATTAGGCCAAAATGGTTAATTGGCCAAAAATCACCCCAACCAATTGCGGCCTATTAAGTGAGTGGCACTGTATATATATTTTTTTTTAATTTTTTTTATTTTTTTATTTTTTTAATTTTTCATTTTTTCAGTTAGTGAACAATTAAATCAAACTAACTGACTATATATATATATATATATATATATATATATATATATATATATATATATATATATATATATATATAACTGACTATATATATATATATATATAGTCAGTTAGTGAAACACTGTTGGAGGACTACATGTATATAAGCCATAGACAGCAAAACATAATTGTCTAACTACTGTACACTCTGCGCCTAAGCGCATAGTTCTGACAAGAGATTCTCATGCAGGGTGTTGATCTCCATTGTTTATCCCCTTAATGCCCGTATGCCACTTTAGTGGCTTTACAAGGCCTCCCCCCTTGAGACCCTTGATACGCGAACACTGCGCGATCTGAGAAAATTTCATGCCGAAAGATAGCCTAGAGTATCAGTATACTAACATGCAAAATTTATTTATACTTATAGCAAGCATTCTTAATATATAGAAGAGCAGTAGAAAATTGGCATCTAACATGCTTATATACAGTGAAACGCTAGTATACTGATTAGTTTACAATGTTTTACTGAGTTGTGCAATATCAAAATGTCTACCGTTGTTCGATGGAATGGAGTAATCCACATTTTCAGATGCAGGATGACTACTTCTAGTTTCTCTAAAGCATACATAGAGAAAACAGAAGATATCATTGCGAAATTTGGGCAATCGATGCAAGAAAATCGCCTTTATCTTCTTTGTCGACATTTTCGCACTGTCTGAGCTTCGTAACTTCATTTGTGAGAAAACATTTACCAAACTGGCTTGTGATTTGATCAGAAAGGCTACTGGCATGCTTCTTCTGACTTCTGTTTAGTTGTCATTGGTTACCAATTTGTGTTGTGACGCATTGTATGGTCGTTTAGAGCCCCATGTGTAGTTATCTTTCTTGTTAAAACGTCACTGCGTCTATATTTTAGACATGTTTAATCCTATAAGTGACTTATATTACTTACTTGAGCATGCTTGAATCTTGAATGGGTACAAATTGGCTAGATTTTAGGGTATATGTGATGAAATTTAACGTTATCACAATGAATATAGACGGGACCAGCAATTCGTTGCTGAATTCGTCTTAATTTGCTTCATTCGAATATTTGGAGACTTAGATCTAATCAAAGATGCTTCTGGTTAAACACCTGACTGTTTTTCTTGTACAAAAAATGTACAAATCAAGTAAAAAAACACTCCCTAAAACTCTGCTCCACTATAGTGGCTTACGGGCGTTGAGGGTCTAATGATGACAAACAAGCGATTCGAGTTTAAATAACTCGTGGGCCGCCTATGGCCCTGGAAACTCGAATCGCTTGGAAATCGTCCTTATTGACTAAAATACTACTTTAAAGAACTCTTCTGGTCGAAAAGACTCTTCGCTGATAAAATCAGAAGCCAACGAATGAATTTTACCGAAATATAGCTGAAAGATTACGTACCGACTTTGCATCCGCCATGTTGTTGACATATGTATATAGACATCGTTCCGGACGTTCCGGACACTTCCGGTGAAAGTAAAAACAATATAGGGCCACCTTCTGGCTGCCCAAAAACGCAGGCGTTAAAAGGTTATATTACTGCAGATATTGGTTATTATTGTTAGAACTTGTGAATATAGTTGAACCTGACCAAATATGGTGAAGTTTATATGTGCTTGGGCCTCCTGATTTAGTTAGAATCCAGGCTCTAGCTCAAATAGGATGTACACATGGCTTCTTACTGTTTGTTTATAAAGAAAAAACTGTGTGGTCACTGCAGCAACGAAGTATATATATATATACACATAGATACACACACATGTATGTTTATATGTATGTATGAACATATATCAACATCCTCAGGGACAAGAAGTATGCAATGTCCAAAATTTTGTTTTTGCCATCTAGAAGAATTTATCATGGTAGAGCTGGCTCAGAAGTAAGTGCATATATGTGTATAATATACACTGCCCACCAAAAGAAAGTAAGCAGTGATGTCATGTAAAAAAACGGTGGCGACGATGTATGCTTGAAAAGCTACTCAAAACTGTATTTGAGAATCTAAATTTCAGAAGAGATACTAATGTATACTGTCTTCAATAGCATATCTTTCATTTCTGTTGCTAGTGAGTTAGTTTGTATAGTTTTCAAATGCCAAAGTTGTCCAAATCTCAAGTGCTCCAACACAAAGATGTTGCACAAATGCAGGTACCATCTTCGTAAATTTGCGTGAATTTTCACAGGTAGCTAGATGGTCTGCAACATTAGTGCTACGTTTAAGCCGCAGGTATAACATGTGCATATTCTGTAAACAGAGGGGCGTTGTGTGGTTTACAAAGGAATTTGATTCAAGATTTACACGTTTTACTAATGTACGTACGTTAGTCACGTGAATGTTTATGAAGTCGGCTTGAAATATAGGCCTTCCCTTTCTTAAACCGAAGTGAATTGTATCGAATATCGCAATAGTCTGCACATTTCGTGTTTTCAAAACGTTCTAATAGTTATTCGTTCGTGCTAGAAGAAATATCAATGTCACCGATCGTTACCATTGCTTGGTGACGTCATCATATCGCGTGACCGCCTTGTGACAAACGGCGAGAGAGAGACTTTTGCAACGAGTGAATTTCTTTCAAAAACCCGGTCATCTAAACGGTTGTGTAGAGAAGCCATGTCGCGGGAGTTGGATCACAACAGGTAAAACTAAATTTTCACCGCTGTCGATTTTGATAGCATGCTCCATTCCCGACATGTGCACAAGTTTGTGGTTTTACTCTGTGTCAAAAACAACATTTTGATGCACATCTCAGGAACGAAAGAGAATGGTAAGTTCGACCACGGTGAAAATTTAGATATTGATGTTAGAAAGGTCTTGACAAAGTATGGCTGTTCTAAACGATAGTTTACATGACCGGGTTTTGCGCTAAAGTTATTTTTAGGGGCTGCCATAGGCAGCCCCTATATTGTTTTCATTTGGACTTCCAGTGTGTAACGCTCGTCCGATATATATATATATATATATAATATGGATTTGAAGAAAAGTCTTATAATAAAGAATTTATATAATAGTAATAGAGAAGTATGAATTTATACAGGATGAGTTATAGGAATTGTTTTGAAAACAATTGCCAAATATGGCAATTGTTTTCAAAACAATCGTCCAGTTACAATAAACAGTATGTTCAATGAATGTTCAGCTGTGCATTTACACTCCAATGCTTTGCAAGTGATTCGAGTGCGTGGGGGCAGCAGCCCCCACGAGTTTTTAACTCGAATTACTTGTTAAGGTCTGAATCTGTGGTTGTTTTTTCGGCTTTGCGAAGTATTAACAACAAAGTTAAGTGAACTGTTGCAGCATTAAAATTAATAGTCATATCGATGTTTTGCATTCTTTTTGTATACCATCAATACACTAAACGCAAGAAAAGTGGGGGCTGATTTCAGCCGACTTTAGGGTGGCCATTTTGATAACAGTGCACATGTGCACATGTCACACCTGCGGCCTTCTTGCATTCCCAAAACCCCATTTTAATAGGGGTTTTGTGAATGCAAGGGTGCATAGGGTGCTCTGTTCGGTTCTGGGACAGGTTTATAGCTCTTAAGAGATTAGGAGGACAAATGTGGGGTGCAGATGACAATGAACCACATTGCTTATCTGAGTCTTTTAGAGAACCAATTAATTACCTTTACTTACGCAAATGGTCAGATCCAATGCCGAAATAATGTTACCTACCTTTTTTCACTCCACTATGTAAAACTTTAACACATTCGAACATAAGGTCAGCGATAACGACAAATCAAATCTGTTGTAAGAGGAGGCCAAAAATTGCAGATCTTCATCCTATAAAGTATATTGGGATGTCTTGGCACACATGAGTCAAGATGATCGTCCTACAACCTTCAATGACCTGTGGCAGCGGTTTGTTTCTTTGTGAGGCTCGAAATACGCAATTTGCAATGATCTTATCAACAGCATGCTTAAACCGTATTCAAATATAATAACTGTTAAGGAAGAGAAAACTCCTTTTTGACAATTTCACGATATTCCTTAGCATTTCAGGCACAGTTGGTAATTATTATTGACTAAGATTTTATATGACGATGATATATCAGTCCTTTTTATTGCGCTTGTGGTAGCCACCATTTACTATCATACATCACTGTTAACTTTCTTTTGGAGGGCAGTGTATATATATATATATGTGTAGAGAAAGAGAGAGAGAGAGAGTGAAACATGGTGGTTCTTGTTCCTGATGCATGTGGGACATGTCCTCACTAATTGATAGGTGTGAACTTTGCGTCAATTTCTCAAAGGTTTGTTCTCAACCTGTGTGGCTGTAAGAAGGATCACTAAATACTTTTCTAAGATAACAAAACTCGAATGTTTTGATAATAACTGTTTTGAAGGGTCTCTGCCCTTTATTGGTGAAATACAACCTGTTTCCTGACCCTTACTTGAGACCGAAATTGGTTGGGTGCAAAGCACAGGAACACCCCAGGATAAGTAAGCTGGTATAACACTATACCAGAAGATTTACTATAATCTCCAGGCACGGGATCTAACAGCTCCTTACAAACCTGAGTAATGGCAAACTTGGCTTACCAGCAAAATTTCCAACGCCCATAACTTCGGACATGAGGAGAAACACAATTTCCCATGCATGGAAAAGTTGAGTTGCGCAGTGAACTCCAAATACAAAGTGGAGAAACCTTTCCTCGGTGATTCTGTACATTGCACCCAGAAGATAGCTAAAATTCTGAAGAACATAGAACTGGATCACACACGAGTGTGTGACAAACCAGCAGTAACAACAGTTAACGTCACTAAACATGGATTTGGCTTATGTATGCACCCAAATATCAGCCCAAATCACAAGATACCTGCGTAATTAATATTGATAGGCACCAAAACATAATATTTTATCCCTATACAAACTGGGGAGCTCTTTCATAACAAATCTGGACATGTCCCACTTGTGGAAGAAATGCATGTACAAGACAATCAATGTTGCATGAATTTTGCATTATCTGTAAATTTAAGAAAAAAAGTTTGCACTTGAGGATAAAATGCACATAAATGCACAATTGAATGGTATATTACTTCCACTGCAGGAGATCTGTGGTTTAGCAACAGACGATTGGGAGATTTCACCTGATGACTTCAAATTACAAGGAAATCTAGGAAAGGGTCAGTTTGGAGATGTCAAAATTGCACTCATAGAGAACATGTCATGTACAAGTAAACTGAGAAACTACATGGACAGGAGAGTTGCAGCTGGAGAGTCCTTGTCCACAAGCAGTGCTGTGGCAGTGAAGTACTTGAGAGGTACATAGCTGCAGCTAAGTCTGCATTTACACGGCGAAGTTTTCAGTCAAAATCATTTTGTAATTATATTCATTAGGTGTAGTTTGCTCATGCTCCCAATGTTTTCACCTGTTCACACGAAAACGATTTTAGTAGATTTGAAGGTGGCCACAAGACGCATGCAAACGACTGGTAAAGAGAATAATTCATTAAATGGAGTAATGACGAGGCTAAACTGTTTTTGCAAGTGACTTACAACTATAACAACTGCTGCTCGCTGAATTAAATGGCCTGAATGGCATTGTGAATTTACAAGGCGGGTATTATTCTCCATGACAAGCGTATACAAGTATCAAATGGTCTAATAAAATAAATCAATATGTAAGTAGGTTGCAAGACAAGGTAGAGTGAACTTTCAAAACATTTGCCGTCATCACCCATTTAGAAATTTGCTGGATACAGTGTTTCCCATTATTCACACGATGACAAATCAAAAGTGTTTTCAGACCTGAACAATGCATAAGGTGTATTTTTTCAGTTAAAAACAATGGCGTTTTCAGTATTTTCATGTAAATGAAAGGCCGAAACTCGACAAATTGGAAACGAATTTGACTGAAAACATCTTTGTGTAAATGTACACAGGTATGACATGTGCACTTTGCAGAATTTTAGGAGCATTTTGTGGTTTACAAGGAATTTAATACAATTTTTACACCAAATACAGAGATAGCGCACGCAAGTCATGTGTTCCTCTGAATGAATTTGTGGCAGTTTCAACATAATAGGCAGATAAGAGACGTTTACTGATTGTTAGAAACTGAAAACAGCTACAAAGGAGACAAAATGTGATCTACTACACTCGGCTAAATCTTCTTCAAGGCTCCCGTTATGCTGACGTCATGTCTGTCACATGAAAACCTTGTGACAATGGCTGAGGAGACAGTGTTCACCAAAGGTTTAATTTCTTTTGGAAAGGCGGTCATGTGAATGAGTGTGTAGCGAAGCATTGTTATGGAATGGTAAATTCTCACTGTTGGAGAATTTTGATCAAGTCCTCCATTCCCGACGTGTGCACAGTTTTGTTATTAAATTTTGGACGAAAACAACATTTTGGTGCACATCTCGCAAACGAAAAGGATTAGGAAAATTCTCCAATGATGAAAATTTAGCTATTCATATTAGACGCAGGTGAGTTATGTCCAATTCTGAACATAACATAAAATGGCCGACGCTTCGTAGGCACCAAAATTAACCCACAGTTTTTGCTTTCTGTAATGGGTAATAATGACATGAACCTGCTATTCTACATTACAAACATATTGACGTGATGTTGGTGTTCTCTTTAAGACAATCCGCAAGTCGATCGTCCCACTACACGCAATTTCTTCGGCTACTGTCGAAAAGACAAAAAAGCAAAATCGCGGTGGTAAAAATCTCAGGTTCTGAACACGCCATTAGGTTCAAATGACTCCTTAGATACATAAGTGCCCTGAAAGATTCCTGGAGCCCGGTAGCTCAAAGCACGGCTGTTATGTCCAGGGGTTTCCGTCGTTTTTGGAGGTCTCCAACCACAAAACACGGGACATAACTCGAACGGTAGAATGTACAAAGTTCCAGGAATCTTTCACCGCGGTTTGGACTATTGGGAACCCGATGGCACTATTGCCGTTGCTCCGAGTCGAGATTTTTACCACCGCGATTTTGAAAGAAAATTTCCACTCGAGCATCTCTCTTCTTTCGACTGCAGTCACACGCTGTCACATGTTCTACGAAAGAGTCCGACCATGTTTCTCGTATTCTCGCGTATACGTTCAGTTTGCGAAAGATGTCATCACAAAAATCTCGCTATCTGCGCGTGACAAGCCCATGCGGTTAGCGCTATAATGAAATTCATTGAGTGAAACCGTATAATGTTACACTTATGTCTGGATTCGGACATAACACACCTGCGGAAGTCTTCAGACTCTATGATTCCTTTAAACTGGCATTTACATAACCGCCTTCTCTATTGAAACTTTTTATAGGTCTGAATTATCTATTGTTTTTCTAGCTTTACGAAGACACGATGTACAATTATACCAAGAAATGTAACATTTAATAGTTGTAATGATGTCTGGTATCCTTCTCAAGACTTGTAACGGAATAGAACGGAAGAAAAAAAGGGGGTGATTTCAGCCAACTTTTAGGGCGCTGTTTTGTTTATACCTCACATGTGTACATGTTACACCTGTGTAGTCTAAATAGACAATTTTAAAGTATTAGTTAAGACATCTTGAGAAAATGGAATTAACAGGTATAACATGTCCCTTTCAGGAAATCGAGGGGTGTTGTGTGGTTTGCAAAGGAATTTGATTTAATACTAACATGTTTTACTGATGTACATGCCTTAGTCACGTTTAAGAATACGAAGTCGCCTGAATGATAGGCCTTGTTGTTCTCAAACAGAAGAGAATTGTATCGAATATCGTCTTCATATGCGCATTAAGTGTTTTCAAAATGCTTTTAAGAATATTCGTTTGTGTTGGAAGGAGCATCGATTTTACCACGTTCGTTGTGTGACGTCATCATACCGCGTGACAGCCTTGTGACAAACAGTGAGAAAGAGACTTCTTAAGTGACTGAGATTTTTTCCAAAACCTAGTTATCTAAATGCGTGTGTAGAGGAGCCATGTCGCGGCATTTAGATCACAATAGGTAAAGATAAGTTTCACCATGGTAGATTTTTATAGCATGCTCCATTCCCGACATGTCCCCAAAGTTTGTGGTTTAACTTTGGATGAAAAACAAGTAATTTAAGTTAAAAACTTGTGGGGGCTGCCGCCCCACGCACTCAAATCACTTGCAAAGCATTGGAGTGTAGGTGCACAGCTGAACATTCATTGAACATGGCAATTGTTTTCAAAACAATTTGTATAACTCATTCCTGTATAAATTACACTTCTCTATTACTTTTATATAAATTCTCTATTGTAAGACTTTTCTTCAAATCCATATTATATATATATATATATCGGACAAATGTTACACACCAGAAGTCCAAATGAAAACAATATAGGGGCTGCCTGTCCTAAATAACATTTCACTTGGAAATTGTTAATAATAGTTTAATCTTTGCAACTCACCCTTAAAACAACATTTTAGTTCTAATTGACTCTTTGTTGACAAGAAAAGGAGCAAAGATACAAATTGAAATATAATTGCCAGATTGGGTACAGCTTTAACATCTGCCATGTTGTTGACAAATTGTTTATATATATAAATATATGTATATACATACACATATAGCTCCAGATGTTCCGGACAGTATAGGCTCACCCAATAATCCAACAAAAGCCACATTTATTGGTGTTACTAAAGTGAAGGATGCAGTGGCACAAATGGAGAACACGAAATAAAATTTACTGCATGTGCAATAACACACAGTGTTTGTTCAAATAGAAGCAGGGCTTAAACAGAGATCCAGTTCAAATGGAATATGGGTGTCATCTAAGAAAGAAGCCGGGTTTCTAAATTTTCCTGCATATGCACATGCAATAACACACATAACATTCTTTTACATAGATACCACAACTAATGAGAAGAGAATCCTTTTTCTTGAAGAGATTGCTCTGATGAAGAAAGTGTCTGAAATAGGTAACAATCACGTTGTGCAGCTTTTAGGCTGTATTACATTAAAGATGCCAATGGCAATGGTAATGGAATTTTGTCCCTTTGGTGACCTCCGCAGCAACCTCATCCAATGGAGGGAAGAGGCGAGTGAATATGGTGCATGCTGTTACTAATGATCTATAATAGTATCATGAGTAATAGTTACCACAGAACTTGTTAGTGAGTAGCATGTAAATTGACCAAGAGCTGCAGGCAGACAGCCCTGAGAGATGAGGTCAGTAAACATGCTGCTCCCTAAGAAAAGTCATGTAGTAATTATATATTTTATCTCCTAAACAGCTGCTCTGCTATAGCTGCTCTATGTGCAATTTGTTGTGACCTTATATGCATTAATTGACAACTAACACCATCTACTTAGTAGTACACATTTCCATTAAAAAAACGAATAAGCCTAGGATCCACAAATTTGTGAAATCAGGCAGATCAAAGGAAAGATCAAACATATTGTTTTATGTTTCCATATTCAAAACAGATAACTATGTTCTAGTTAACAATTTGTATAGTGGATGTGCAGGTGGTACAGCTAGCTGCTGTACCACCTGCACATCCACTGTACAAATTGGACGAATCTCTTTGGGTTTTCAAATTTGTGTATCCTAGGCTGATTCGTTGTATAATGAGATAGTACGTAGTAAATTACAAACTGCATGGGCATGAACAAGATACTGCCCTGACCACAGGGATGATACCAGAAATACTGCCCTGGTGATTTCTTTAATGTATGATGTAATTGGGAGATAATCTAAAAATACATACCATAGGATGGGTATTAATACAAGATTGAGATAATTGCCAACTACAACTTTTTGGTATGATTGTAATAATTGAAAATGCAATGCAAAACCAGTTACATAGTGGCTATTGGTTACATCACAAAGGATCCCTGAACAATGGAATGCTTCAGTATACCTTAAAGCTACAAATTTTATAGGGTACTAATTCTAGTGTTTTACAGTGACCAATTTAGTTGCAGTAATATTATTTAATTCAAGTACACACAGTTTTAATTAACATTAAGGAATAGGTGAAGATGTTCAATAATCGTACGAAAATTAAAGTGTGTGCTATGTGAGGCTCTCGATAAATATAATCAAATCAATGGGTGATTACAATATAAATACAAGATATAGTCAAGCTATTGATATAGAGTTCAAATAGGTGTGTGTAGCTCAGCTACAGCCAAATTAGTGGAGTCTGGCACTCTAGGGATGAAATTTGCCCTAGATCGGGTACCTCTAATGTACAGAATTGCAGATCGTACCAAAGAGAAGGAAATGTGGCAGTGAAGCCAACCCATGGTCACTAGATATGGCTCATTCCTCTTCTCAGCAAGCTGTGCACCCAATCTGCGGTAGAATATGGCAGCTGAACAGCCCATACTCCCAGAAGCACTGAAGACAAGTGGGGTGAAGGACCCGTATTCCACCTCGATTATCCTTTGCTCATACGATCTCTTCTTGGATTTTTCATGATGGGTGAAGCATGAGGCCAAAGAAAACTTTCAGTTCGACTTGGTGTAGGGGTTGAAGACCTTCACGTCAAAATATGCCACTTGTCGATTTCCCCAAAAGTTCCTGGCCGCAATGTCCACCCTCGCTTCGTCCTCTGCCCTAGCAGTGGCATGTTGTAATTCCTCACCTGACAGAGGATGTAACACTGGTTCAAGCGAAACATCGTGGCAGACTTCTGTTAGCAACATGCCGGTGAAGTCCCTGATCTCGTTATGCCGGATACTAGGAAAGGCTCCTCTTGGACAGCTGAGTGTGTGGTCAATAGTGAAGGTCTCGTTGCACACGCACTTGGAAGGCATCCTTTCAGGCAACCAGCCATGTCTCAAGGATAAAGCATCCCTGAAGTCGCTTTTAGAGAGGTGGAACCCATATTTCTCCAGTGGGAGGGTTGCCAGCCAGGAAGATGAGCCCTTGTCCTGGGCGAGCTCTGCGGCTTTGGAGAGATGGTCTGGTAAACTCAGGGCTGAGCCAGATTCTGCCTCCCTTTTCCTTCTCTCTGACCTGATTTTGAGCTTGATTTTCCATTGTTCAGCACTGGTAGCTTCGTCAATGTTCCGTTGTTGGTTCACGATACAGTTGACAATTGGGTTACAGATCTCGGATGAAGCGAGGTAGTACTCAGGCGCAACTTGTGTGAAGTCTGTTATCCCTAATCCTCCAAGTTTTGGAGGAAGGGCAAGGAGTTGACGCTCAATGTCAGATACTGCGTTTCTTCCCGTCAGGGCTGGAATAAACTTGTGCCTAATGAGATCTTCAATGGGTGACAAATGCTCACTGACGTAGGGGGTGGTGACCAATTTAGTGGGTATTAACTATAATAGAGCAACTTTGTACCAAATCTGTGATTAGCGATTTTAGAAATACAGTTGTGCTACGTTAGAGTCATCAAGCACCCAATCCTTTCCTAAATCAACATTTCTCTATACTGTTGCAATACAAAGCTGTAAGCAACGAAACACTGAGATCACGAAACCTGTAGATATGGTTAGAAGGATCGATCTTATCAACATACAGCTTGAAGAAATTGTTATCACTTTTGGGTTCACACAGAATACAGAACACGAAATATGGAATAAGAAAAATAACAGATTAAAGGTAAAGCAAGCTGTTTAGGTTTCCTTTTGCATTTGAATTTCAACAAAAAGATCAGACCTTTTTCCCCTTGAACAAGTGGAATCAATAGCCGTTTTGAGATGAAATTGACCGTCCGCAGTATGTGCTGGTGTGTTACTATTAATAGTAACAAAAATAGATTAGCATGAATATCGTTGAGCTGTAATCCAGCATAAATATCCTGTCCAATACTATTACTTTTATTGTAATCTGAACTACACACTACTGTTAGTGGACTTCTGTGTGTGTGTGTGTGTGTGTGTGTGTGTGTGTGTGTGTGTGTGTGTGTGTGTGTATGCGTGTGTGTATATGTTTCCGTGTGTGTATGTGTGTGTTCGTGTGTTAACCTTTTAACGCCCGCGTTTTTCTGTGATCGTTAGACGCTTAACTTGATCAGGTTTGCGATCGATTTCTTGCATTTGAAGTACCTAGTGTCTTTGCTTTTCTTTAGTAACCGTCGTTTTGTCGAATTTTCCCGAAAGGTAATGTTTTAAGGGTGTTTGAACCCGTTATATACCACTATCGTGTATGCGTACGTAGTTGTACCTATGCAGGTACAATTCTTGTTCGTAGTTATTCTGAATATTCGTCCGTTTAATCGATCCCTACCTATATTCTATGCTAGTTTTCGCTCAAGTTCACTTGCACATGCAAAATGCCCAAAAAGCTAACAGTAAATGAAGCTACACAACAAATAAATGGGAGTGAATCTGATGGAGAGTGGTTGGAGTCTGATGATGACTTGGTTGGCAGTGACAATGAAGGTGAGATGGACAGCTTTGCTTGGCCAAGAGAGGATCCACTCGAGATAGCACAGCTGGAAACTATGGAAGACACTGCAATTGTGGATGGAAGGACAGAGCCAGACACTGAGGCTGATCATGAGAGAGTACAGGGTGAAAGTCAGCTGGAATACACCTTCCCATCTTTGTCACAGAATGATGACCAGCATACACCAACTCCGGTGGTACAGGCAGATGAGCCATCATTCATGGCCAACACAGGGGCATTATAATGCTTTTTGGAAGTTGGGGATTGCAGGCGACAAAGTTACGGAATTTGTGGAATTTGTCACATTTTACCTATACGTCATTACCAACAGAAGGTAAACGTTGTAATACGTCATCAGTAGTGGGCGCTTACAGTGGTTTAGCGATAGCAGAATCTTTTGAATCCTATCGACTTTGAAAAGGCAAAAAGCCATTTTGTGCCTTAATAAGTTTTGTTTAGGTATTTATAAAAGCACATCAATGTTTAGTCGCAATGTTGAAGCTACACTAGTACCGTCAAAAAGGGCCAGGTACCGCCGATATCGACCTTCCCACCTCGAATGATCATTGCAGAATGCCGAATCAATGTAAGAAAGTGCTGTGACAGGTAACTGCACTATACTATCCAGGATATCCTAGATCACAAATGAAACACTAGCTAAAATCGGTGAAATGTTAGCAGGCTCAGTCTACTTTTTGACTTTGTACTAATCGATTGATTTCGCATGCAAGCCATTCCCATGTCTCTGAGTCTTAGTCGTCAAGTATGCCACTTTCGCCGCAGATATGACTATCAATGACAAGAATATATGCATAAGAACTCACCGATACTTGTTGGAACCATTTAATGAAAAATAGAACTTTCCGCACAACAAATTGTCGACCAGGTCGATTGTTCACATAGTCGATAACATTGCAGGGCGCTTATTTCCAATGTACCATACGAATTTAAATGCCCAATACTGATGACGCGCACCTTACGTCATCCTAAAATGGCGGATTGGAACCGTCCTGCAAATATATCGTGTTTTGGGGACGTGTACCCGGGACGTTTTCTCAACAACATAAGAATCCAACGATTTAAAATACTTTTGTCTACTTGTTTTCGCTGAGCGGGGATTATATAAGCAGGTTAGCCTAAGATATTACCATTTTAATTGTCATTTTTAGCCATTTTTACCCGCTAAAAGTACATTTTTCGTTATAACTATTTCAGTTGGAGTTATATGTTCTCCGCTCAGCATCCATATCTTAAATGAACTTTACTCTTTCATCTCATGCCAGTTTCATCTCTTTGGGAGGCCATCTACACGTCCCCAAATCGACGTTTAGAGAAAAAGTGTACCTTTTTCAAAATCATTTTTATACTTCTGCGTATGACACATGGGCCTGTTTTGTAGTTTATTGTTTCGATAAATAACATTAAAACACTAAACAGTTGTAAAATTCGACGTACATTTGTGTTTGAGCTGTAAAATTCGATGTATATATTACCATTTCGAGCGGCGGCCATTTTCTTCCCCAGTTGAAAAGCGCTATAATGAGCCTGTGAATCAAGCATTCCGTGGACAACCTGGACCTCAGGTTTCACTGGATTCCACATCTTCACCATGTGAGTTCTTTGAGCTTATATGGGGAGAAGATTCCTTTGATTACCTTGCCAAGCAAACAAATCTCTACGCACTGCAGAAAGACAAAAGGGGATGGATTGACACGAACGAAAGAGAAATGATGTCGTTTGTGGGAATTCTGCTGGCCACTGGTATACACAAATTGCCCTCAATAAGAGATTATTGGAGTCAGCATGCCTTTTTAGGAGTGCCGGGGATATCTAGAGGAATGCCACGCAATAGGTTTCTTGATATATTGAGTAGCCTACATTTGAATGATAACCAGCAAATGCCATCAAGAGAATCCCCACAGTTCGACAAGTTATTCAAGGTTCGACCATTGCTTGATAAAATCAAGGCAAACAGTCAAGCACACTACTACCCACACCAGCCTGTTGCCGTCGATGAAGCAATGATATTGTTTAAAGGTCGCAGCACATTTGGGACTTGGAAATTAGCTTGTGTATTCTTAGTCTTCTTTCATTTTTTGTAGATTGGTGCACAATCTATCTACGTAAAGCCAAATTCTGAATCTAGTCCTGACTTAGCCACTGTTTTCTTTGACAATGACCAACAGTATGTGCAAGAAGCACTAGAAGAAGGAGATTTGTTTTCATTTGCTCATCAAATTGCTGTAGGAATGGTAAGGCAATGAATGCTGTTATCTATCACTGCATGCATGGTTAGCAATGAACATGCAAAATTTTGCGGGAAGCTAGTTCACTTATACATGTGTGATCATTTCTATCAAGAGTAGACATACAAATAATGCCACCCTATTGTACATGTGTGAAAATATAAATATTCTCAAGACTCTTAGCCTACATAGTCACTGTAACTGTACCTCATAAGATGGTCAGACTCAACAGAAATTCAGATTATAGAGGTGTCGGATTACAAGGCTTTCCTCGTACTATACAGTGTGCTACACAGGTATAACATGTCCCTTTCTAGAAGTAAAGGGACATTGTGTGGTTTGTAAAGGATTTCGATTGAATAATAACACATTTCACTGATGCACACGCATCAGTCACGTGTAAGTTTTCGAAGTCGCCTGAACGATAAGCCTTTTTGCTCACAAACAGAAGAGAATTGTATCGAATTTCGTCTTAGTATGCGCATTGAGTGTTTTGTTCTTGAAGTTATTTGTTTGTGATGGAAGAAGTATCGATTTCACCAATCGTTACCTTTGATTAATGACGTCATTATATCACGTGACAGCCTTGTGACAAACGGCAAGAGAGAGACTTTTTCAATGAATGAGATTCTTTCGAAAACCCAGTCATCTAGACGGTTGTGTAGAGGAGTCATGTCGCGGGAATTAGATCAAAACAAGTAAAACTAAGTTTTCACCGTGTAAGATTTTGATAATATGTCCCATTCCTGACATGTCCCCAAGTTTGTGGTTTTATTGTGTGAAAAACAACATTTTGATGGACATCTCAGGAACGAAGAGGAATAGTAAGTTCTTACACGGTGAAAATTTAGATATTGTTGTTGGAAACTTTTTAACAAAGTATGGCTGCTCTAAACGATCGTTTACATGACCGGGTTTTGCACTTCACCTATTTTGAAGGTCCGAATCTGTCGTTTTTTCGGCTTTGCGAAGCTGTGACAACAACGTTACGTGAACTGTTGTATTGTTCAACAGTTGAATTAAAGTTTTATAGGTTTGTTGTACTCTTTAACCTTTTGCCGTCCGCGTTAGAGATTTATGTAGTTCCGTTACCGTCCATAGAGCAATAAATTGCACAGGAACGAAACTGAAGGATTCTTAACCCTATTCGTTGCTTGATTTCATTCTTTTAAGCTTTAAATTCTCTTTAGAGCTTACCATGCTTGTTGTCCAGAAGACTTTCCACCCTTACTATTACAGCGAAGTTTCCCAAAGGTACGGATCTACGGTAAAAGTCGATGAACTCTTAACCCTCGTGAATTCCATCCGTGGTCGTCGACGATTCACTTGCTTATTATATTAAACACACATTTTGTGATTGTTTGTCGTTCTTACTAGTTCAAAACAAAATTCGAGCTAAACAAGAAACGGTATAACAGACAGAAGGGTCAATTTATTAGAGTATCTAGGACTTCATCGTCACCAGCACACTAATGTCACAGCAGACATCGCGCAAGAGGCAGAGACTCCTTCTGCACGGCCCACCATGCAGAACAAGTCTCTAACCTGTCAAGTCTGCCCCAAGAGGGTACGACGAAGTATTGCTATTCGGACTGCTGTTCCAATCGTCCCATCCCTCTGTGTCCCATACCCTGCTTTAGGACATATCACACAAAACCTTTCAGACTGTAAAATACACCTAGAAAGCCTATTGTTTGAGCAAACGCTTCAAAACTATAACTGTAACCACTCGCGGTAGCCATTTTTTATTGTATATTGTTGGATAATCACCGTAAATTTTTGTATTTTAACGTTAGCTTGCGTTTTCGTATAAATTTGTTCTTATTATTACTTAGCAATACAGCTATGTATCCTTATAAAAGTTTGTATTTTTGTTTAATACATACAAGACTATCATCATATAAAATTTGAGTTTGATCCGCCGATTTTTACGGGTCACGGATGGAAGTGATTAGGCGCAATAAATTGCGCTATGGACGGTGAAAGGTTAAGCGTACTAAACGTAAGAAAAGTGGGGTGTGATTTCAGCCGACTTTAGGGCGGCCATTTTGTTGAAAACTCACATGTGGGACATGTCACACCTGCGTATACGGTTTGTGTTGTGTTGCATGCGTGTATGCAATAACATGGACACAACTCATTCGCCTTCTAATTCTGCTATGCAAGTCAACATAATAAGCATGTGTGTGTACTTATATGATCATTATGGCAGTACTTTGATGTTTGTTGATGTGTGTAGATATATAGATAGAAAGGATAGCTAGATAGATATTGTATGCTCTGCAATGTTATATGCACCTGTAGAGTTATTTAGCATCAATGAATTTAATTCACCGAGATTTGGCTTGCCGAAATGTGTTGGTTGGTGAGAACAAGATTTTAAAAGTTTCCGATTTTGGCCTGTCCAAGGAAATCGATGGGGTCTATGCATCAAAATCAAATACCAAACTTCCACTAAGATGGATGTCTCCAGAAGCTATCACACATCGCCTGTTCTCTGAGAAGTCTGATATGTAAGTTCAATTTGTTTATGTAAAGCAGTCAAACCCTGTTGAGATGACCTTAAAGGGACCCACATAATTAGTTCTTATTATCACATGTAGGTTTTTCTTATCAGGATATAGTAATACATGTACAGTACCATAGCGAACCAAACAGGTTTTGGAAACTATTTTGTGTTAAGGTGGCGGGTCGGTCCGCCCACGCAATTTTCGCAAAAAATGAGTTGTTATATCGATGTTGCTGAACGATATTAGTGCCACTACTCTTATTCATCTTACCGAGTTAATTATTACACCAGTCCAGGCCAAAGAATAAATGAAAAAAGTCTTTCACTGCAGCAGAAACGAAGCTCCTTCCGTTCGGCGTACTTTGACACTTTATCGAGTCAAATTGCAACGTAACTAGTGCATTTGGATATAAACTTGTAGCTTACACTCGTATTTCAGATCGTATGTATGGAATTTGGGAATCTCCTCGGCTTAACCGAAAATCAACTATTTGCGTTGCTGCGGGTGCAAATCGCCATTTTGTGCATAGTTTAGGAGTCGTGGCGCAGTGGAAGAACTGAATTTTCGGAAATCCATACATACGATCATTCACCATACGTAGATGAATGCTCAGTCAAATTTTGACGATAACACTGGGCTTTGTGCAGGAATAAAGTGTCAAAAATGGTACAATGATGATCAAGTATACTTGTAAGCGCTCTATAATTATATTCATGGCCTGATAATTATATTCATAGCTACTGCAAATGGCGGCTGACCCGCCACCTTAAGCAGAAATTTGTATTGAGATTGATATTCTGAGGTTCTACTGTACTGTCCTATACACTTTTAAAGACAATTTTAAAGCTGTTAGCAATAGAATGTCTCTCTAATAATTCCTTTTTTATCTTCTAGCTGGTCTTACGGAGTTTGTCTGTGGGAGATCTGCACTCTTGGTGAGTATTAAGTGAAGAGTGTGTAGTGTGAGAGAGAGATCTACACTCTTGGTGTGCATGAAGTAAAAAGTGTTTAGTGTCGTTGTCCTCTACCACCAAACTAAACTGTATGATAGTAATTTCATGATCATTGAAATGACTTCTTGTCTCTGTACGTTATTAGAGGGTGTAGGCAGCCTTCATATTAGTTTCATTTTTGAATGGGTGTGTAACATTCGTCCAATAGATATGTAGATCTATTAGATATAATATAGATATAATACAGATTCAAGGCTATTCTTTATTAGGGAGTCAATACAGAAGTATGAATTTATACAGGAATTGTAGTCTGGTTGTTTTTAAAACAGTCACCAAAGTCTATTAACATGCATGGTGTCAATGAATGCCCATAAATGTAGGAGCTAGACTTCAATGATATGTGAGAAATTTGAGTGCATGGAGTGGCAGTCGCCCTGCACAAGTTATTACTGAACTCAAATGGCTTGTTTTTACTTTAGGGAAAATCCCTTATGAAGACAAAACTAATGCTGAAGTGGTCAAGTCAGTCACAAAATCAGTTCTTCTTGAGAGACCACGCACATGTCATGATGAAATGTGAGTCCATTTTTCCAATTGCAACGATGATGTATTATATTAATGATAACTTAGTGATAGGTTGTTATCTATTATGTACTTTACACAGTGAGACTTCTCTTTTCCACCACAATTGGGAGTATCAATTGATTATATCAACGATTGGGAAGGTTAAAGTTCATAGTGGATAGCAGGGTTGGTGGATTAACAAGGTGTGCACTCAGTACATGTAGTATAATTCTTTTTCAGAAACCAGGGTGGATTAGCAGGACTGGTGGACTGTAAAGGGGACGGGGTGAATTAGAGAGGTTTTACTGTACTTTTAAATACTGTAAATTACTAACTAAGCCAAAGGTCACCAGTTTCATCCCCAGGGAAGTCCACTTTTCTTGTAGCTGCTTTTCTCAGTACATAGACTGGTTAGGCTAGTCTAGTTTTGGTAACCCTATACTTATATACATATATATATATATATATCATGAACCACGGTAGTGGTTCATATGTAGGGATGACGCAGAAAAAACATGGCTGCCCATACATTAAAGCCGACCGTATTTTCGCTGAAAACTCTCTTCCGGTACATTTTCGAGCTCCAAAAACAGCATATTCAACTTCTACGACCGTTTTTTGATACATCTAAGTATACAAGAAGCTATATTTTGCAAAGTTTACATAGCGTGACGGGTCACCATTTTGGCTTCTTCTTCTTCTTCTTCTGATTCTTCTCATAGAACAGGCTAGGGCTCGTTAGAAGAGGTATTCAAGATTGATTTTACCACCATTTTAACTAACCATACTCACAGTGGTGCCTTTTTTACCTTTAGAAGAAATTCGTTCAATGGAAAAGCTAAACAATTCCGATTTTGCCACAAAATTGGTTCTAATCCGCCATTTTAAAAATGGCCGAGTCGTATTGGGCTGGCTCGTACTCGTATCTCGCACCTCTTTTGTGCTAGTTTTCAGTGAAAACGTAAAGAATACATAGATCAATAGGCATACATTCACTTCTAAGTAGGTTGTCACTGGAAGTAACCCAATATTATATCTGAACCAAAATTACATGTACAAGACCTATATAATACATTGTGAAAATGGAAATGGGGTGCAGGCATGACTGTCAATTCCACAAAAATACTAAAACAATGTACCAAGGTTTGTCATACTGTATAGCTCTATGCATACGTTGGCTACATTGATGTTTACTTGCTATCAATATTATTATGCTTGAGTATGACACTTTAGTGGATGACTTGGATAAACTCTGTTTGTGGCTATACATCGTTGCATGACAGCCACTACCTATAACCTATTATTTACAAGCAAAAAGTATATGGACAAGAACCATATAAAAACCATTTAAAAATGGAAAAAAGATGTAGGGATAAAAATTGTCAAAGGTCAAAAAACATTGGAACAAGGTAGGGTTGTTTGCTACACAGGGCTGGATGGGCATAGGGATAGACATGCATAGGGCTAGACATGCATAGGACTAGACGAACATAAAGCTAGACATACATAGGGCTAGGCAGGCATAGGGATAGGCATACATGGGGCTAGACGGGCATAGAGCTAGACAGAGGTGGGTTGGACTGGATACAGTGTGCAAATTCCTACATCCTGCGTTAATACTTTAGCTGCGGGATTTAGGAATATGCACACTGTACCCAGTCCAACCAACCTCTGTCTAGCTCTATGCCCATCTAGCCCCATGTATGCCTATCCCTATGCCTGCCTAGCCCTATGCATGTCTAGCCCTATGTTTGTCTAGTCCTATGCATGTCTAGCCCTATGCACGTCTATCCCTATGCCCTTCCAGCCCTGTGTAGCAAACAACCCTACCTTGTTCCAATGTTTTTTGACATTTGACAATTTTTATCCCTACATCTTTTTTTCCATTTTTAAATGGTTTTTATATGGTTATATTATAGGTAGGACCTTTGGTGGGCTCACCTACTATGTCACATCACATACATTGGTGTATCGTGTGCATCGTTGAGTTGAGCACTTACTGTAAACAAAATGTTACAGAAGGGATAAATGTTCCAAAAATTCTGATATAGTATCTGTAATATGGAAAATATTATACAAAATGATTAAAATAAAACTTCTTTGTAGAACAACACTTTAATAAATTTGCCTGGTGAGGCATCACTACAGATTACTAGTAATAAATATGTCTACCCTTTGCCCACCTACCCTAAATTAAACTCGTATTGCAAAGTTGAGCATAATAGCCATTTCATGAATGTAAATGACATGTTTGCGTCTGTAATACATCGCCAAGAAAATCATTCATTGTAGTGTTTCTAGTTTCCAGGATGCCGCATATGTATTCCGTAAATGTAATGGAAACCAGGCATCCTTTCTGCATGGAGTGAATTCATGCAGAGCTGTTCTCAGATGTGGAGAATCCCCTCCATCTATCCCACCATGATGCTCCCCCCGAGGTACCTCATAAATATTCTTTTTTTTCAAGTCAATCATACATAAGCTGTGAGAGGAGTTTGTGAATGGACAAATTCAGCTCTGCTGAATTTAATTATAGATGTAAATTAATACCTAGATAGAGTACCCCATACATACATAATAGTATTGCATGATATACTACAAATACATTATATATATAATATATATATATATATATATATATATATACATATACATATATATAGGTACGTACCATTACATGTATGTATATATATATATATACATATATATATATATGTATATATATGTATATATATATATGTATATATATATATATATATATATATATATATATATATATGTATATATATATATAACTAGACAAGCAGTCATCCATGACAAGAATCTTTTCTGTACCTGATCCATACATTATAGCTGAAATTCACTCATAGCTTCTACAAGATTGCTACTATAGCCACATTCTATGCCATGCAGATACAAAATGATGTTGGATTGCTGGAAGATGAAAGCTAGTGACCGTCCCACATTCAAAGACATTGAGAATCACTTTAAACAGCTTATTATGAACAAATGCAATCATATGTACATTACCATTGAGGACATTCTAGTAGGTATGTGAGTGTTTATGTTCACATGTGTGTGCAATACATGTAACGAGTAATTCGGGTAAAAAACCCATGGGGCTGCCGCCCCTCATCCCGAAATACTTGCGAATATGTTATAACAGTTTATCTCTACAACAATGGTATCAGGTTTACGAGGAGGTTTTATCCTTCAACTTTGCATTTATTACCTTTGTTGCAATTTTGAAGAAAATTCACTGCATTTCGGCAGTTTCAGCCATGGTTTTATCCTTCAGGATGAAATTCTGCCAAATGCAGCGAACTTACCTCAAAATTGTAACGAAGGTGAAAAATACAAAGCTGAAGGATAAAACCCCCTCGTAAACCTGATACCTTTGGTTACTACTTACTCACTTACATTGTACAATCAGTTTGGTTCTTTTAGTTGTGTGTACCGGAAGAAGCCCAAGTGGGCAAAACGTTGTACAATTGAATGATTGTTGAGGAAAATTGTGACATGTGTTATCTGTCCAAAGATAAAACTTATCCTAACTGATACCATTATTGAAGAGATAAACTGTTGCTTGTTTAAAGTCTTCCTTTCTTCCAGCAACCTTTTATATTCACCTACTTCCTGTTGCATATATCTATATATATAGTGTTGTTGGATTACAGAGTGCCTCTTACCATACTTCAATATGGCAAGTGTACCTCATTAGACAGTCGGATTAGAGAGAATGTCGGATTAAAGAGGTGTCAGATTACAGAGGTTTCACTGTATATATATATTATTTTATGTGAATAGTGTGTTACACTTCCGGAATTTGTAATTAAAAAAATAAAGGGGCTGTCTGTGGCAGCTGCTAAAAAGTTTTATCAAAGAAGGATCCTCTGAAAGGGAAAGTTGCAAAACAGGTACAGGGCTAGGTGGGCAAGGGGCAAGACGGGCAAGGGCTGGATAAGCATAGGGCTACACATACATGAGGCTAGACGGGTATAGGGCTAGACAGAGTTCTGTTCGACTGATTGCACACTAAAATTCCTACCTAAACAAGTCCTTTAAATCCATCTGGATCTGCATCTTCTGCCTTCACTATCGAAAATGGGTACTTTCTTCGCAGGTACAAGATGACTGACAATGCGCCATGTTTTGAAATCTGACAATGTGGTTATGCTGCATCTCTTGTTCCAAGGAGCTGAAGCACCTTCATAATGCTCTGCATTGTAAGACCTACATCTCATAAGGCCAAACGATATAGGAATGGCAACAACAAGATACAGGCACAACAAGTGGTAGCCAGTTTTTGACCATTTTTGGTATATTTGTTCCACATACTTTTGTATATCAACAAATTTAAACTGCTATAACTTTAGCTATACAGATTGTATTGGCTTCAAACTATACTAAAGGCATTCATACACGATATAGATCCGAATCATGTATATTATATAATATACCAAAAATTTATCGCAAGTGACAGTGAGCTATTCAAGCCACTTCAGTGGCTTGTGACCAGTAAAGGGTTAAACTACTTTGTCTAGTAGCCAGTTTGTCAAAATGCACAAAAATCTGCTTTTCAAAGCTATTTACACTCCATATTGCTAGTTTTGGGGCTAAAACGAATTTGCACTAATGTATGGCAGTCATGTTTTCCATGTCAATCCTACATATGGAGTACTACCGTACTCCATAATAATGTATGTGCATGTGTGTATCTGAGTATATGTGGAGGTGCATGTTTGCATCCATTTGTGTGCATACATGAGAGCATAACATACATATTATGCTTTTTTTCTTCGCAAACTTTTTTTTCAGCCCTCAATGAGACAACTCCAAATGAGCCTGTTTGCCAGACAGAGGATGCAATACTTGATAAACTTTCAGGACAGGGTGTGCACTAATCTGACACAGTTTGTACTTCTATATCAGCTATTAACACAATGTCATGTTTAATACTGACACTTTACAATACATAAGGTATTATTATATCATTATAAGCAAATAATCTCTAAACCCAGTATATAGAATGCATACTATAATTTATATTGATATCATATCACACAGTTTGTATCTCTGTCAGCCAATAACACCATGTCATTTTCTCATGTTTAAGACTGATACTTTGCAGTATACACATGGTCTATTATTACAATGTGCATGCACTGGCCAATAAGCTTTGAATCCAATAATTATCAACATGTATACATAATATATACCATAGAAGTTGAAACTTATGTGCAGATATAGTTTAGCGAATTTCACAAATGATCGAAGAGGCGTTTGCAATAGGTTAATTAGTGAAAGTTCGCTAGGAACCTGATTCAGAGTAAACGAAGGCCCTTTGTTGTTCATTGTTCAGCCAACAATGCCCCATTCTTCAATAGATTAGGCTATTCATTATACGAAGAGTCCTTTGAAACGGCTGCCATGTCTAAACTTAAAGTAAAAGGAAGAGTTTTGCAATGGCAACAACCTTGTGAACATGCGTCATGTCCAATAGTTGCCCACTCAGAAGTTAAATGCCAGTGAGGTAGACGCGAAACTAAAAATGCGAAATCTTGCAATTTCTCCACTTTTGAAACTTTAACCACGCGTAAGTTTTATCTTCTACGGTATATTATATAGTCCACATAAATCAAATCTCTGGGAGAGCAACAATAAGTTTGAATTAACAGGACTTTTGAATTATGAGTATCCATATGTTGTATGGCTGATGTTGAATTCCTACATACTAAATGTCTTCATAACAAAATGAATGGCAAATGTTGGCTTGATAATGCCTAGATGGAGGTTTCAAATGCAAAGAAACTATCTAAAGGTGTTACTATATGAAAAGATTTTAATATACTGTACCTCAAAGAGATCAGTAACATAGAGTAGCAGAAAAGGGATCATTTAGATAGATTGAACTGACAGCTCCATGCTTAGTAAGGTCTCCTGCTTTGGATTTTTCAGTATGTTCATTCGTATCAATTTCAATTAAGAGGAAATTCCCACAAATTCTATGTATTGTAGGTATATAGGGAACTATAGTTGTATTTGAATTAAGTGGATTTGAAATGTGTTGACTACACCGTTACCCTTTTCACATGGATAGCTAGAACCGGTTTAGCGCGTTCACATGGTCGATTTATGTGGTTCTGAAGCTGGTTATCATGGTTTCAACCAGGTTCTGGAACCGCTTTGAAAACCTCGTGACCAGTAGGATCTTGATCCGATTAGCAGGTTCCGAACCGTATCTGAAGTGTGAATAAAATGGCGGAACGCAGGAAGTTTTGGACGACGACAGAGACTAGAGTTTTAATCGATGTGTGGAGACAGGACAGCATTCAGAAGTTGCTACGTGATGCTAAAAGAAACGATGCTGTGTATGGGAAGATAGTTGAGGCCTTGGCAAAGCATAACTACCACCGAACCGTCCAGCAATGTCGTACGAAGATAAAGGCCTTAAAAAGGAAATATAAAGAGATCGTGGACAGACTGAGAAAGAGCGGCGAGGGCAGAGAATCAGACGAAGAACGAGTACCAGCCGATTTTCCCTTCTTCGACGACATAGATGCTGTGATGGGAGGAAGAGATACAGTTTCGCCTGTTCACCTGCTGGATTCAGCTGACACCCAGCCACTGTTGGATGCAGATGATGATACTGTCGACTTCCCAGAGGTTCCTGATGCCCCTCTCTCTGCTAGCACATCATCGAGTAGTAGGCCTGATACACCTGCAGGGGTAGTATCCCACTTCACAGACACCCCCATTAGGTCTTCACCTAGCACAATTGATTCGGGCCTTGACAATACCTTGCAGCCGGACCCTGTTCAGGTACTTGATGCACCCACATCCCCCCAGGACAAGGCAGCAACAGACACCCCTGGTCCATCAAATAAGAGAACTGTGGATTCCAACAGAAAGATCTCTTCTGATTCTAAAAAGAGGAAGAAGTCCAAACTGCAGAAAGCTGAAGAATCGGCAGATGCCTTTATGTCAAAGGTTCTGTCTGACCAAGACAAAAGGCGGGCAGAGTGGGCTGAAATGGAAAGACAGGAAATGGAGTTTGCACTGAAGCAGGCGGAACGCGAATCAGAGAGAGACAGGCAGTTTATGTTGCAAATGCAGCAAATGATGGCTATGGTGGTTCAGTCTGTTGCAGCCCTGCCACACACCCATCCTCCACCATACCTTGGCAATCAACCAGGGCCAGGATACCCACAAGCCAATCAGCTAGGGCCTGGATACCATAGCCAAGGATACATAGGGAATGTGCCAGGACCTAACTTTTTTCCTGGGTCAAGCACTCCGGTGGGCACATCTACACCCAACCCTACTGATGGCATGCCCACCGACTCTAGTCTGCCTGGGCCTAGCCTGTCAGATGATAGCCTGGACTATTGATGTATGTATAATAGTATAGTAGCAAGTGTAACAGTTATACTTTACAGTTATGCAATCCCATGCTTTTTCTGAACCATTGTACTTATGCAAATTTTGGCATAATATGTAGTTCAGTTTATCTACTCACAGTCTATACATTGATCTAATATTAATAATATTATCATTATATATTAATTTATAATATCAAAGCAATGCAAAGACAAAATGCCCATGAATGTATGCATGTACGTATGTTAGCGTTATAATTAGTGAGTACAAAAGTAAGATGTTAGAGCATTTCTAATGGCTCCTGCACTTGAGGAATGTTGAGCTGGATTAGAACTATTGTTGCTGATTGTCAAGGTTCTCACCTCCTCATCCAGCCACTGCTCATCAAAGCCGTCCTTGTGAATCTCACACAAATTGTGCAGAATGCAACAACTTGTGACTACGGTGGACATAAATTCTATGCGGACATCACTGCGTTTCAATAGCGACCTCCATCTGCCTTTCAGTCGACCAATAGCACATTCAACGACAACACGTGCTCTGCTCAGTCGATAATTAAACCTCCTCTGTCTGTCACTTAAGCCGGATCCAGTAAAGGGCTTCATCAGCCAGGGAAGTAAAGGGTAGGCAGGGTCCCCAAGAATAACCACAGGGACATGTTACCCAGAAATCACTTTCACTGCACTGGGTGACAGTGTTCCTGATTCTCCCATGGCAACAAGTAATTCGAGTTAAAAACTCGTGGGGGCTGCCGCCCCACACACTCGAATTACTTGCAAAACATTGAAGGGTTAGTGCACAGCTGAACATTCATTGAACATACTGTTTATTGTAACTGGACGATTGTTTTGAAAATATGGCAATTGTTTTCAAAACAATTCCTATAACTCATTTCTGTATAAATTCATACTTCTCTATTACTATTATATAAATTCTCTATTATAAGACTTTTCTTTAAATCTATATTATATATATATATATATATATATATCGGACGAGCGTTACACACCGGAAGTCCAAATGAAAACAATATAGGGGCTGCCTGCGGCAGCCCCTAAAAACGTCAGAATTGCTGAGAATACGAGCATCATGTACACTGCCTGGCCATCCAACATATGTGTTCATGAATAGATATTCATGGTTTACCAGTGCTTGCAACACAATAGAATAAAAACCCTTGCGGTTGTAGTATTCCGTTGCACGGCCATGAGGTGCCATAACAGGAATATGTGAGCCATCGACAGCTCCAAAACATTGGGGGAAACCCCAAACCTCTTTAAATCCCTTAATCACTTCAACAGCCTGTTCACCCTTTGGTATTCTAATGTATTTGTCCATGAGACATTGAACTATAGCAGCATACACTTCATGGACAATGACACACACGGATGATGTTCCCACCCCGAATAGATGTGCTAGTGACCTGTACTCCTGGTTGGTCCCTAGCCTCCACAAGGTGATGGCTACCCACTTTTCCACAGTTATTGCAGCTCTGATGGAGTTCCTCTTCTGTAAACACCCTCGCAGTGCGTCACACAAATAGCGATAAGTTGCTTTGTTCACGCGAAAATTGGCCTTCCATTGTACATCATCCCACGATAGAATAATGTTATTGCTAAAATCTGTACTTCTGGGCATCATCCACATTGATCTACGCTGCAGTGTACTGAGAAAAAGTCGCCGAGTATAAAAACCTGTCAAAATCTGGTGTAAATCTTCTTGCTCTGCACAGAGAGCAGCCCAACGTCTTCTTCTGGCCATTTTCAATGCTTTCATCCTTGCAGTACGTTGTTTTCTTTGCATCCTCAACCAAACCAATGCAAAATAAATCACTGTTGTCAATGCAGTCGCCGCCGAGAACGCCATTTTTTCTCATTGACCATGGGCAACAATTGCATCATAATTCACAACACAATCAAGCGCGTGTGAACGCGCCAGGGGTCAGAACTCGAGAATCGGTTCCTTAATCGGTTATGGAACCGGTTCCTCGCGTGCATGTGAAAAGGGTATGTATGTTATGGTCTTGTTGGCTCAAATGGTACATATCTTTGGACTTGCCACAGTTTTTATATATTATCATAAAATTATCAATTCATCTATCACACGGCCATTGTGCAATATTGGGCCTCTTCTGTTACACAGGAAAGACTCAACTGTTTACCTATAATAATATTAATATCCTCTTCATTTTGTGCTGCCAGTGTGTATAATATTTGTCTTTATTATCAATCACTACCATCATCTTGATATCAGAGTATCATATTTTAGACATTTAGACAACCACTACTACGCAGGTATGTTATGGCACATTTTGCCATTGAACAAAATGACTGCTGTTTCCAAACGCTTTGCATTAAACGCTTTGTTTTAGCTTCCTGAAGGTTTCAAACCCCAAGAAACCATACAGATAGCAAACTAAACATTCATATTTTACTCGTGTGTCATTTAAAGCACCGAAACATGTTTTACCTGTTGCATGGTTGCTATTTTTCAACCATATCAAAATTAGCAAATACGCAAAAAGGCGGAAAGGAAGACCTCTGAGTTTTGATACACAAGTCAATTCACAAGATAGAACATACCCCAAACTTGCATTTTTGGATATGGGAAGGCGATGCTCCATTCCACGGTTGTTATGTCAGAAGATTTCCTATATCCAAAATTGTAAGTTCAGCCCATTACAAATAACCTGACAAAGTTTCAAGCATACAGGAAGAGGTTTAGTTTAGTTCTCCACCTTTTTTGCCATAACTTTCCTATGCACAAGAGTGCCTTTTTCACCCTTGGTCACGTGGACACCACATGTTCTCAGTGTTGCGGAGGCTAATTTATACGCTAAGTTAGAGATTTCAAAGCTCGAATACTTGCAGATCTGCAATTCCCACTCTATTACCATCCACTTGCTAAATTGATGGATAAACAGTTGATGGGATAAATGATGGCTGCTGTACAGTGGGTGGGGTAAAATGATGGCTGCTGTACAGTGGACAGGGTAAATAATGGCAGCTGACACTTGACTGCTGCCAGAGGATTGCCCTTTGAGTTGTAGATACATACGATGCATAAGAAATATGAAATATAAGCTTTCTAATTCAATCTTCATGGCATTATCTGGGTACTGGTCTTCAAGCAGTAATTCAGGGTTGAAATTATAAGATACAGGAACTAATAACTTCCTTTTGCACATATACTCAAGGTACTGACTCAATAGCGACTACCTTGAAGAGATTCCACTCGCAAGTGGTAACCACACAACATAAGATCCTCCAATTCCACAAATCACTTTCATAAGCTAGTGCCACTTGTTGATCCTTATAAGTGGTCTATTATGTCCATATGCATATGGGTAACACTTTGAATCCTTCATCTTGAGCAACATATGTAGCTCATTGTGATTTTCTTCTGTGTGTGTGGTATATAATAGTCTCCAAAATCACTGCATCAAAAAGGCAGTTGTCTACAGCTGGCACAACTTATGGTTCGCTAACAACCATAAGGATATAATCAACTAGTACTTGTTCTGAATTACTGTGCACATCAGAACGGCACGGATGAAGGGTAGTAAAACCCTCTCATCATCTGATCTAATTTTATACTGCCAAGAAAATTACTGTTGTAATGCTTGATCTAGCTCATGAGGGTTAACTTCAAATTGGTTTCCGAAGCTTAAGCTTTTAACTGGTTGAAGTGTCAGACTTTGTACGAAGGGTGAACAAAACTTATTGTGTATCAAGGCTGCATGCCTCATTTTCTCCTTGCCCTATGTGCACAAAAAGAACTACCTGTCTCCACTTACATGCTACTACATCCTTCATGAAATGAATGTGATGAAATAAGAACATTAATAATAGGCAGTCATAGTCCCATGATACAATATAATTTAAATCATGTAATAGGATCCAAGAAAAAGGGGTCACTGTGCACTAAATATACAATAATCCTACAAAATTATTTCAAAATTGCATCACTGACCACTTTTGCAGAACCGCTCACTAAGTCTATAAATTTATACCATAATTTTACACTATACCTGCTGAAATGCAATTGTTCCACATACGTCCACACACCAATGTATCCTAGATCATATTCAGTGACAATGACCTACGAACATATCTATTGGTGGACTGAAATGGTACTGAAGGTGGCTGGGGCTAAGGCACTGAAAGCAGCTAGGAAAACTGGAGTGGAGACAATGATGGCAGTTGGACAGACTGGGGTGATGGCACTGCAGACGACTGGGAACATAGGGGTGGTGGCACTGAAACAAGTCAGTGCACAGGAGCATTATAACACTTTTGAGTTTTGGGGATTTGGGGCGTGAACATAATGGAATTTGTCACCTTCTATGTTGACATAAGGACCAATCAATCAAGTGACGCTGTAAACGACCCAAAGCGGAGTCTGCAGGAGAAATCTCTAATATTATCGCAATTCGAAATTGCTCCTAATTCGAAAAACTCAAAATTGCTCCTAGTGTGTCTTTTTCATTCCCTACTCAGTCCATCCATTTCCTGTCGTTTCTTCTCTACTACTCCCTTTCATTTCTTCTCTTCCTCTTCCTTACGTTTCTTCTCTTCTGCTTTCTTCATTTCTTCTCTTCCTAATCCTTTTGTTTCTTCTCTTCGGCTTCCTTTCGTTTCTTCTCTTCTACTTCCTTTCATTTCTTCTCTTCAGCTTCATTTCATTTCTGCTCTTCCACTTCCTTTCGTTTCTTCTCTTCTGCTTCCTTGCATTTCTTCTCTTCCACGTCCTTTTGTTTCTTCATCCTCCAACTAAAGGACATTGTCTCTTAGGTGTACAATCAATGACATTATCAATCGATGTAACTACAATGGGTGCACATAAAGACATGCATTACCATTATCGCCTCACCTGCATATGAAACAGTGCTTACATGTACACTAATTTGATGCACTCAGATGCGTATGCATGCTACTACTTATCATCTTCACACTGTGTTAAAATGTATTAAATGCGAACATCTCACCTTCTGTCAATGTAAATAAGATATCCACAGGAAGAAGGTCAGTCCGTACCTTTTAACGACCGTTAGCCACTGTAGTGGCTATAACAACAAGTATACTTAACGACCGCAGGCTGCGAAAGTTGCGCACTTGCCACAAAAGTTAATGTGCCAGAAAGGGCATTGCCTATGTAGTTGTCAGGCCAAATTTTATAGTCATACATAGCTGTATGACTGTATATAAAGTCACAGAAATTCTATGAGAAACGCACTTGCACACACTACCACGCAGTTATACATACAGTTTACTAAATTATACAAACAAAAATGGCTTCCGCCGGAAGTTGCTCGCTGAAACAATGCATTATTTCTAGGGTATAGTATCATATTTTGCCTTTGTTTGATCAGTACCCAAGCAAAGTGCAGTGAAGAGTGGAACAAAACTCTCGTAACTTTTCTTGTAGGAATATGTCGTTCTTTTCTGTTTCCGTCACACGCAGAACTGAAAATTCTTCTCGTTCAATTGACAGAAGTATCTCCCTTGAAGACGGGTGCATACTTCAAATCTTAAAAGTCAACCTAAGTTTTGTATCGTACAATCACCACTTGAAATGTTTCAAGCAACCAGGACTAGACAACTCGAAAATATCACACATACATACTCTTACAAAAGAACCTCGGAATCACAAACTATAGTAACATCCGTACTCGAATAGATGAAAGAGAATATCTTGAGGACAGCAGTGAGTAATACGGCAGGAACAAAACAATTTCAGTGATTTTCCTGATCAAACAAATCTTCTAAATATTTGAGCCACTGTAGTGGTTAACGGTCATTAACGTTCTAGCAATGACAGAAACGCGGCCGTTAAAATGTTATGACTGTGCATTTTTGTGCTTTCTTAGAATAGCTAGAGGAGTCACTATGAAAATTCCTGAAATCTTTCACTATATTTGTTTTACTGAATTCCTCTGATTTATGGCAAGTTTTATACTTGAAACACTGTTTCTCAAGTACATTCCAATGTCCTCAAGTACTTTGGCCAATACTTCGAAACCATTCCACTTTAGACCTGTCCACAACAAGTATAGAAATGGTCATGAATCCATGTTGTTTTTTGGTCAATGCTACAATAATGAATTAAGAAGCATTTTTGCATGAAGATTCAAAATAGTAAACAGAAATCACCATAACTGCCTTCATCTTGTGTGACATATGCATTAATATAACCTTTACATGCTGTCCAGAGCACTTCAGTGATGAGGCCCATTGTGCAACGCCCTTGATCGTTTAGAATACAACCTGTGAACCTTGTAAGCCAGCTGCTGGGGGAACGCTATCGTTTCCCTGATAGAGGGGTGACACTTCATCCCGTATGTACAATTTCACATCATCCATTGTGATCATGTCGTGGCCAATTTCATTTATCAACTATATGAATTATTTCAAGCAAACCAAATGGATATACACTTTTCAATCAGCATGATACCATATATATTCAACTATTCACCATTTCTGTAAAAACAGGAGATCCCTAAAACATGAATGGAAACATGGATCCATTTTTGGGGCTAGTTTGATCAATTCTACTAGTTGGTGGTCAGTCTCCTGCCTGACTCAATGCAAACATACTTGTATTATTGGCACTAATTATCCATCCCACTGTGCTACTTAGCTTCGCAGGTGTGACATGTGCAACATGTGTGGTGTTAGCAAAATGGCCGCCCCAAAGTTGGCTGAAATTACCCCCTGCTTTTCTTGCATTTAGTGTATTTTTGGAATACAAAAGGCATACAAAACATTGATATGACTATTTAATGCTACAACAGTTCACTTAACTTTGCTGTCGATACTTTGCAAAGCCGAAAAAACGACCACAGATTCGGACCTTAAAAATACCTTTAGTGCAAAACCCGGTCATGTAAACCATTGTTAAGAGCAGCCATACTTTGTCAAGAACATTTTAACATCAATATCTAAATTTTCACTGTGGAAGATCTTACCATTCTTTTTCATTCCTCAGATGTCCATCGAAAGGTTGTTTATGGCACAGAGTAAAACCACAGACTTGTACACATGTCGGGAATGGGGCATGCTATCAAAATTGACAGCCGTGAAAATTTAGTTTTACCTAACTCCCGCGACATGGCTCCTCTACACAGCTGTTTAGACGACTGGGTTTTGAAGAATCTCAGTTATTGAAAGTGGCTCTCCCTTGCCGTTTGTCACAAGGCTGTCACGCAATATGATGACGAATAACCTTAAAAACGTATAGAAACACTCTATGTGCAGACTAATGCAACATTTAATATATTCTGTTCTGTTTGTGAGCAAGAAACCCAATATTTTCAAGTGACTTCATAAACATTCACATGACAAACAAGTGTATATCAATAAAACGTTGTAATATTAAATCAAATTCCTTTGTAAACCACACAATGCCCCTCTGTTTACAGAAAAGGCACATGTTATACCTGCGTTCCTTCTTAGTTCTGTTAGTTGTTGGAAAATTACTATCTCCTCGATTGACTGTGGTCCTATTGCTGGCCCAGGGAACGGAAGCAACATAGTCCTGTACCTGTACCTATAGTCGTAGGAAAATTGATTACAGTTATGATAAATTGACCACCAGGCATTACCCTTTTGTAAATATGACATACAGTACATAGTATACATGCAAAACATTGCATGCATGTATGTGCATATTATAAACTTTTCATGTTGTGCTTATATAAGGTATTTTAATAGGAAGTAACATGATTACATACCCTGCAACATGTGCTGGAGAGAAATTGTGGGTCAAAAATGGGCATGACTTTGCTTTTTATTGCTCCAGATTTCAAATTTCCCACTATTAGTCTTCCATTACATAGTCCATTGTAGATCTCCAATGTCTTCTAGTTTCTTTGCGTCATGATATCCAAAATTAAAAGGCAGTGATGATGCTGCATATTGTTCCAAAATAAATGGATCCATTGCGGCCTTTATCTTCATCAAAGAGCCTCTCTCTACCTCCCCACACATTGCCAGTGTACAGGTACTGCTCAATCTCCAATCAACATAGGAAGGCCACACATATCAAATCTTTACAAGATGTGTAATTTCTGCCCAAAAACAAGGTTCCCAGTTACAAGACTTCATGGCACATAAACCAAAAGGACCGATGCACAGTGCTCCAAGATTCAATTCTGAGGGTTTAATTCTGATAAGCACCATGATTCAAAGTCAAAAGCAGAGATTTCTACCTCCATTTTTAGGGGCTGCCTGTGGCAGCCCCTATATTGTTTTCATTTGGACTTCCGGTGTGTAACGCTCGTCCGATATATATATATGTGAGCGCATATAGTAAAAATGGAAATTTATGCACGTTTTGTTATTTCGCGAGAGGGAGCTCTAAAAATAGCATAAAATGAGTGTGAATTGTAACGTCATATCTTATGAACAGAACGACAGGGAGCTCTAGGATTTGGTGGCTATATTTAGCACAGCCTTGGCTGGCTTCATACCAAATATGGTTAGCAGAGCCCATACAATGGCAGTACACAAGGCGGGCAACTTATTCTGAAAATGGACGCACACAAGCGACTTTGTAGCGATTCCCAGAGTGAGGGAAGCCTCTCAGATGGCTCTAGTAGCAGTTACAGTGATTATTCAGTCGATGAGTCAAGTGAAGCAAGTTTTGAACAAGCTGAAACGTCTGAAAATGTAACGGCTCCTTCTACCAGACAAGAAAGAAGATCTAAAAGGAAACAGTCTTTTCTGAAAGGAAAAGGACGGAAAGTCTACCGCTTTTCTTCTGATCTCCAACATTCATTTGAAGACAGTGAGTTATCCAACAACCCTGCTATGTCCAGCCACTTTCAGTCTAGTTCGTGGAATAACAATGTATGCCAAAGCTGTGCACCCGTTTTGCAAAAGTATGCTGTGACATTTAAAGGACTTAAAAGGCAAGGCAGTGAGCTGAAGCGGAGAAAATGGATCAACCCACACCCAAAGCAACCAGAAACACAGCAGTACAGAGATTTGGTTAAGCAAAACGATTGGTTACGTAGTAATATCTTTGATACTCTTGGTAACTACATATTTTGCTGTGGTTGTGTACATCATGCACTGGGAATCTCATTCCAACGACTTGCACGGCAAAGAGCTATAAAGAGACGACTACACAGTGAACCTCTTCGATCAATGACCAAATCTCAAGTAGAAGTTGAACGTCTTGGTGAATACGTCGTTATGCCAGAGGGATGCAGCATGTCATTTGTGGCTTGGTGGAAGACACAAAGTCAGTCAGACATGGTTGAAGTGCGTTACCCGCATGACCGTCATGGACTGGCTGGACGGGCTTCTCATGCGGCTAAAGTTGATGCGAAACGAGACTTCCTTGACTTCATTGATGCCAATTCTCAACCCAACGGAAGAAGTGCAGATAGCTCTTCAGCTACACATTTTCTCTTGCCTAAATTTCGTACCATTCAGACTCCAAAGGCAGGAGTGACAAATTATGAACAACGATTTCAGCAATCAATAGTTGGGGTGTTCAATCAAGTGCAAGGTGAGAGGCAAAGAGACACTATATCAAATTATTCAGCATCGACTTGGCTTAAAGCAGAGAGACCAAAATATTCCATATATCCTCACAAACTTGACTACTGTGACTTTTGTGCTAAAAAGAAAGAACTGATTCAAGCCAAGCAGACAACATTGAACAGAATCCGTCAAACGGGTTCTGCTGGTGAAAGACAGCAGTTGGATCTTGAAGCTGAAATTTCAATGCTTAATGATGATTTGAAAACTCATAGGGAACATGCTCGAAAATCGCACAAATACTACATTGAAACTACCACTCGATGCAAGAAGGAATGGGTAGAAATTCAAGCACTGGAGTCGAAAGAGAATCGCAATCAGCAGGAGAATGAAGCACTTCTCCAATTACAGCACAACTTTACTGCAACACTTAGCATTGACTATCAGATGCAAAAGCTTGTCCCTTACTGGGGACAGTCTCCACAACCTGGCAGTACCTACTATCTCCAAAAATTATCGCATGACATCTTTGGAGTCGTTGACCACCGTGAAGGGCACTCGACCATTTACATCTTCGATGAAACTGTTGGCCCGAAAAATACCGACCACACAATGTCCCTAATGACACACTTTATCAATGATAGTGGAACATTGCCTCCATGGACACGCAGAATTCACATTTTTCTTGACAACACAGGGAGCACCAACAAAAATGCATTCTTAATGGCATGGGGGATGGAGTTGGTGCAGCACAAAGTTGTTGATTACTTGCGCTTCTCCTTTCTTATCGCAGGCCACACCAAATTTGATGTTGATCGTCTGTTTTCAGTAACCTCTAAGGCTTATAACTCCTCTGATGTCTTCAACACAAGGGAATTGACAGAAGTAATGTCACAATCTGATAGTATAACAGCTATCATAGACAATGGTACTCTAATCCATAACTGGAGGGATAAAGTCAGTGAAAAGTATTCAAAGCTCTCAGGTATTCGTGATCTCCATGATTTTTTTGTTATCAGGAATCCAACTACAGGAAATGCTATGATGTCAATACGAGACCACTGCTATGAAGGAGTTGCTCGACCTACAACTCTGAAACTTAATAAAGGAATGGATGCTGATTTTGATACTTTTCCCACTTCGAACGAGACATATACCCACTTGGGTAGAATACGGACACTAACCTCCACTAAGCTGGCTCATTTGCGTCAAATGTGCACAAACTTTATTCCACAAGATCGCTGGCCTGACTGTATGAAGTAGCTAACATTGTTATTTCTTTATCACTATGCTTTTTATTTATTTTGCTGCTGTTTAATATACTGTGTATGATTTTTTGTCTTGCTTCATACATGCATTGCCAGTTCTTCCATTTGTACTCTATGCAAAATACCCGATATTGATGTGCTTGGTTTGTGTATGAAAATGTTTAGTTATGGTCTGAAATTTTGTAAGCAGGTAGAGTAATGGTTTAATGTGCAGAATCAAACATAATATGAGAATTGTGATAGTGTGCACAATCTTCCATTTTTATTCTATGCCATCACATATATATATATATATATAATATGGATTTGAAGAAAAGTCTTATAATCGAGAATTTATATACTAGTAATAGAGAAGTATAAATTTATACAGGAATGAGTTACAGGAATTGTTTTGAAAACAATTGCCAAATATGGCAATTGTTTTCAAAACAATCGTCCAGTTACAATAAACAGTATGTTCAATGAATGTTCAGCTGTGCACTTACACTCCAATGCTTTGCAAGTGATTCGAGTGCGTGGGGCGGCAGCCCCCACGAGTTTTTAACTCGAATTACTTGTTTCAATTAAGTCTATGGTGGAACAGAACTGCCTTCCAGCTTGAGTCACATGCTGTTTCACATTCCATGCACATGCTTGCACATAACACTATCACTAGATCACTCTATAGCTAGGTGCATGCAGTTGTGACTTGTCCACCTCTAAGCAGTGTTTAAAATGGCCCTAAAGTTGACAGAAACTACCCCCATTTTTCTTCTGTTTGGTGTACTTAAGGAGTACTGAGCATAAAATAGTCATTCTAATGACTATTTAATGTTACAACAGTTCATTTAAAGGAACACTGTCACCAAAATACAAGTGGCCTTTAAATTAAAGTAATCATCATAAAACCCTTGCTGGCAAAGTCCCCGTTGTGAAATCATTGTTGTTTGTGAGATAGAGCTCTCTGAACTTCCGTTTTGGAAGCCATTTTCAGCAAACAAGTAATTTGGGTAAGAAACCCGTGGGACTGCCACCCCTCGTCCCAAATTACTTGCGAATATAACGGTTTATCTCTGCAACAATGGTATCAGTTTCAGTTATCCTGAAGGATAAAACTGTGGCTGTAACTTCGCCAAAATGTAGCAAATTTTCTTCAAAATTGCAACGAAGGTGAAAAATACAAAGCTGAAGGATAAAACTTCTTCATAAACCTGATACCATTGTTGCAGAGATAAACCGTTGCTTGTTAAAGTCTTCTCTTTTTTTCAGCAGCCATTTTTATATGCCTACTTCCTGTTGCAAATATATATATACATATATATATATATATATATATATATATATATATATATATATATATATATATACTTTCCAGTTCTTTGTTGGTCATTAAAGGCTCAAAGAGGTAAGGTTCTGCATGCTGCACCATAGTAATCCTTATTCAGTTCATGCCAGTGACGTCGTCAATATGGCTACCCAAACCAAGGTTTTACCATCTTTGGAGTAGAATTTCTCCCAAACAGTAATTCACACTTTCCTCTCTACGGTAAGCTCAAAAGTGCCCAAAATTTGCATAGCGCCTAACTACAGTACACCTGAAAATGCCCATGAGAAGGGAGGGAAATGTGAACAATAGTTTTATAAGGTATGTAGCTTCTATTCTAAATATTTTTTACATCATTGGAGAGCCTAAGGTCATCCTACTACCTTCTTTCTAAAGGTAGTAGGATGACATAGGTTTAACATTAGAGGGAGGCTCGCGAAAGAGAGAAAGGCACAGGAGTCACAGATATGACATTAAGGTGCAGTACGTGCAGTGTAAACTACTGGCTCAACTGTTTCCAGGCTCATCTACTGACAGATTTGCACAGATAGACAGTAGCCTGGAACAGTAATTGTACATTAACCCTCCTAGCCCCAGCCTATTCAAAATTGTCCCTTCCAAGAATATTTTCCAAGGTCTACAAAAGACCAACAAGGGCATTCTTTACATCGTTTGAAAACTCTTCTCAAGCTCTATTGAGGCATAGAGAGTAAAACCCACAATCAGTGCCTTTTTCTGTGGTAAGGCCCCCTCAAACAACACCTCCCTTGAATGCAATGCAAATATCCATTTATTTCCGCATTTACTCTGTACTTTTTCGGAAAATGGTACATTTGTCCGGTTATTAGTAAGAAAATGGTGGTTCATCGAAAATTCTAATCTTCAGAGGATGTCCTGAAACTAGCATTCAGAAGTTATCTGAGATAAAATTCTTACAATACGAGTGACAAGCTAACCACATAAAGCCAAGGATAAGTTTTGCGAAGATATCGAATCCAAGATAGCTGTTTTGAATCTTGCCCTAAGCGCAAGTGTACGCAATCGTCAAAACTTAGTTGTATCTCTGCTCAGATATCCTTGTAGGTAATAGTCTTCCTATCAAATGAAAAAGAAGGTGTTCTTTCATTTGATAGGAGCATAAAGCTATGCGCTGTGCAAAACCTCTGAAAAATATTCTGAAAGCCAAAGGAAGGTAAAAAATTAGCAATTATGGGGCTAAAAAGCGGCTATATTGGAAACTTAAGAGCCCTGGGCACTTGTTAGTTGGATTCAAAATCTACACAATCTTTTGAGATCAAAATGATGCCTAGCATGCCACTATAGTTGTCTTCTTCCTTGGCTACCAAGCACTTTAATAGGGTAATGCAAAAAATTGTCAGTAGAAAAGTGTGGGGCTAGGAGGGTCAAGCAGAGTTACAGATGTCTTGTTTTTCATTTGATGCTGTTTCTTCTTCTTTACCTTTAAATTGTTCTTCCTTGACAATATGTCTGAGGATTGACCGTATCGGCATGTATAAGGCTTTAGAAGGCCTTAGTGACCAAATAACTAAAACTCATAATGCACAAAATCAATCGAGGAAGAAGTTCTTCGTGAGTTTCTACATGGCAGATTTTCTGCCAAGTTGCTCTGTAGTACAAGGTCAGAGGGGTGCTTTTTTACTGTAAATGTAGGGTTAAAATAGGTTTAGTGCAAAGCCCAGTTATGTAAACCATCATTTAGAGCAGCTATATACACTAAGAACCTTGAAACATCAATATCTACATTTTCACTGTTGGAGAACTTACCAATCTCCTTCGTTCCTGAGATGTCCATTGAAATGTTGTTTTTGACACAAAGTAAACCACACTTCTGCAAAATAGCAGCTCTACACAATCATTTAGATGAATGGGTTTTCAAAAAATCTCAGTCAATTGAAGAAATCTCCCTCTTGCCTTTTGTCACAAGGCTGTCATGCACATAATTGAGAGCTTTGGCACAACGTTTTTACGTTACGTTATAGACTAGTGTTAACGTTCACGTAAATAACGGAAATTTTTTGCATGTGGAACATGTCCATTTGCACTTGTAAGTCTTCAGGTTGCGAAAAAATTTAGGTTCGCTTTTGGTCCCATTTCTTTTAGTAGGTCTATTGTATCTCTTCGAAAGTATATCATCGTGTAGCGTGTTGTATTGTCTCCATTTTAAGCCCAAAATCGAAGTAATAGCGTGTGCGAAGAAGAAGGTATAAGTAGTTTTCTTCGCCATATCTAAAGGCACAAAAACGCCGGGAGCCACTGGAGATTGAAATCTATGGACACCAAAAAGGGTAAGTAGGTTCCTTATAGCAATATCTAAAACTTCCATGTGGGGGATTTTTGTACTTTAAACAGTTGCTGAGAAAATCACTGAAAACCATAAATTTACACAACAGACACTCACATTTGGGCTTGTAACTTTTGTAGGAAGTCAACAATCAAAATCCCCCACATGGATAGTCTAAAGTTGCCTATGATAAATTGAAAAATCTAAAAAGACTAGGCTAATCGGCCCTAACTTTTTGGCTCCCGGCCATTAAAGATACACCTTAACAAAAGACTCGCTGAGGCCATTTTGTCACATGACATGCGCGTGATGTACTACAGTAGACGTGAGGAATAAATTCGGTCAGAAGACACAACGAGCATGGCAGTGAATGATACGCCGAACGAAATACATTTTAAAGGAGTCAGGACATTTGTAACAGAAGGAGGATACTTTTGACGACAATTCGAAGGGTGCAGAACTTTAACGTCAGATATCAGAGTCGAAGTAAGGTGCGTAATATCCGGCGGTAGCCGTTACTTTTGAATCTAAATAACGAATGTTTTACTTTAGAACAGAATGGCCTATCTTCATTTTTCTCCTCAACGGGTTGGAATTGAACCCGTTGAGAGAATATAGCATGCCATCTCGGTACGTCTTGTTTTCAGGGATATTAAAATACTGATTATTAACGCGCTTTAGCCAATCTTCTTCCCAGAACGAATACGATTGAACAAATTATATCGGGTTTAACGTTCGCAAGTGCACAGAAATTGCAAAATGATTGCTGCAGCAAAAATAAACTCCATGCATACGCATTATAGCCTAACGATTTATCATGCACATGTCACATGACTTGAAGCCATTGAATAACATTTTCGCTCGGATTCCAACTAATTAGCACGCAGGGCAGATTCGGACATGTTCCACATGCGTTTTTAGCATAGTGTTGTAGAAGAAAATGGCGTCAATGACCGCAGACGAAGAAATGCTTTTAGCAATTCTTGATTCAGACGACGATTCAGACATAGAAGAGTTCATCATCATCTCCGCACTACAAAGACAAGCCGAAAAGAAGGAATTAGAGGATCTGAGACGGGAAAGGCACGGGACACGACTAAATTTGAGAGGCTTACGAACGACCAATGCAAGTCTTTGTTTCGCTTTGAAAAAGCTGATATTCCGGGTCTTTGCACAGCACTTGGTATACCTGAGGACCTTGTGGCCCCCAACAGAACACGCTGTAGTGGCTTAGAGGGATTTTGTATCCTTCTGCGAAGGTTGGCGTATCCCAACCGCTTGGAGGATTTGGAAAGTATTTTCGGACGAGGTGTAGCTGAACTAAGTATCATCTTTAACCTAGTTCTTGAGATACTGTAAACCAAATGGCACCATCTCCTAGACAGTTTACCAGTTGCTTGGCTGACCAGTTTTCGTCTTGGTGAGGGTGCAGATACTGTGCACAAGTTGTGTCCTTTGCCCTATGTGTGGGGATTTATTGATGGGACAGCCAGGCCCATTCCAAAACCCATACATGGTCAAAGGCTTTTTTACAGTGGACACAAGCGTGTACATGCTCTAAAATTTCAAATGGTGATGACTCCACATGGCATCATGGCCCATTTATTTGGTCCTCTGGAAGGTCGTAGACATGACACTGCAATGCTACAAGAGAGTGGGTTGCTTTCTCAAGTGGAGCAGCACATGAAACGTGGATCTAGTAGTGGAAACTACTGGATCTTGTATGGTGATCCAGCTTATCCCAATCGTCCACAAATAGTGCGACCATTTCAGGGAGCACGCTTGTCTCCTTCTGAAGCCGAATTCAACTGTCTGATGAGTGGAGCTCGAGTTTGTGTTGAGCGGGGGTTTGGCAACATCATTCGGCTTTGGGCTTTTGTGGATTTTAAGAAGAATACGAAGATACTTCTACAGCCTGTAGCTAAGTATTACATTGTAGCAACCATACTTACTAACTGTCATGCATGCGTATATGGAAACAACATTTCTGCACACTTCGGTTTGCAACCACCTTCACTTAATGAGTATTTGCAGTAATGCACTAATAATTTTTTGTAACATAACTGTTACACCATTTTACATACATACGTTAATCAGTCATTTTTCTTTGCCAATAAAGAAATAATGCTACCCATCTATTCCATTTGCTGCTGCACTATTGCCTGCATGCGCATCATTTGGTCGATGCTTTGCTGCTGAATGACCTCTTGTTGGTTGGCCTTCTTCTCTTGCAAGGCAAGTTCCTTTTCCCTTAAGTCTAATTCTTTCTCCCTCAGCTTTAGCTCAGAAGATTTGTGCTCCCTTCTTTCTTCTAAAATCTGTTCTAAGTCAATTTTAGTCTTTTTCTTCTGGCCCACGGGCACATCCTCCTGCCTGGTCCTCTTATCTTTCAGGGCAAGCAGTGCATCTCCTCATATCTTCTCCCCCCGCTCACGGTCTTCCTTCTCCCTGTGCTTGGCACTCAAAGAAGCCTGCTTCTGAGAATCCTTCTTGGCAAACTTGTCTCTTAGGGACTCCAGCAATTCTTCCTTCTCTTTGAAGTCCTCTTCAGTGCCACTCTGCTTGCATTGTTTCGTGTCAGCCTTCAAGAATGCTTCCATTAAATTCGTGGCTCTCTCTCTCAAAAAACGGGATGTTATTTTACCGAATTTGTCTGGGAACTCTTCCATCAAGTTTGACGCGATGGTTTCCCAGCAAGTGGCTCCACGAATAAAAGGCTGCTCCACTGCTGCAAGCTCTCTCAGCAGCAACACGTCATCTCTCGCCTGAAATCGTACACGAGATTGCTTCCCTTGGGCTGACAATGAGGTTAGATCCACTGAATTATTCAGACTAGTCGAAGGAGAGGAAGAAGTGACGCTGACAGGGTCCATAATAAGACAGCAAAAAAACTTTCTTGGCTGAAAAGCGACGTTGAAGACTACAGATACAATGAATGAGGTAAAATCAAGCCTTGAATCTATGCTGACAGCTTCATTAGTGAAGGAGATCGGCTCCATGGCAATCTTCACCTTACCGTGCTAACGCAACGTTATTAGCCCCCCTATAGTGTTCGAGACGTTATCAAAACCGCTAAATTTGTTTATGCATAACGCTATTAGCTAATTGTGTAACGTTTTACGCTATGCTAAAGCTCTCTAATGACTTCACCAACCAAAGAAAATGATTGGTGAAATCAGAGTACTTCTTACAACCAAATGAATAACCTTAAGAACATCTTGAAAACACCCTTATGTGTAGATTAATACAATATTTGATATGTACAATATTCTTCTGCTTGAGAGCAAGAAGGTCTATAATGTAATATCATTCAGGTGACTTTATAGCATACACATGACTAACTCGTGTACATCAGTAAGTACTCTTTGGGGAGTAAAGTGTTTACTGACTAAAAGCCTGAGGGTGCGCAGCACTCAAGGGATGATGTTTCTCCCCGAGGAAGTCATGTGTTATCTCCTTTTAACACTTAAAGATAGCTGCTCTGCTATACAATGTACAGATTGTTCTTGTGATCTTTGCACATTAACCCTTCTTCTTAGAGCAGTATTTCTGGTACCATCCCTGGAGTCAGGGCAGTATCCTGTAAGCGCCCATTTTGTCATAACAATTAAAAGTTGTCAATTAATGTGCAAAAGGTTGCAAAAAACAACTTGTGCAATGTACAGCAACTATAGCAGAGCAGTGGTTTTTTTTCAAGTGTTAAAAAGAGATAAAATAATTACCACATGGCTTCCTTAGGGTGCAACATGTTTACTGACCTCATCCCTCACCCTCGGGCATTCGGTCAGTAAACCTGTTACTCCCTAGGAGCCATGTAGTAGTTATTACTTACTCCCTGGGAGCCATGTGGTAATCATTACTTACTGCCTTGATGGCTCCGTAGATGTATGACATAATCCGGAGGAAAAAAAATGTTGTTCAATCACCTTTGCAAACCACATAACACCCTCTATTTCCTGAAAGAGACATGTTATTCCTGCACATGACAGCCCATGCATTTCTTGCGTGAAGCTGTAGCTGTTAACACTTATTTTTTGACTGGATTTAGACATAACACACCTGCAAACGTATTATGTAATGATTATAATGAATCTCCAAATAAAGGACACTTTGGGGAGCCTCTTTTGTCCCTTGTAAGGGGAATGTCCTCTTTGGGAGATTCAAAATATATTAGATTTATAGAGAGTAATACTTTTGGACCTCAAGCTGTGTTCTGTGTAGAGATGGTGTCCCTTTTTCAGAAAGTTCACTATTGGAGATTTCACTATATATAAGTAACCCAAAGCTGTTAAAATATTACCTAAGTATTTTTGTGCAGTTTTTGGCTCAACACCAGTTGATACAACCTTGGTTTTGACTTAGTATGATATCATGTGTACATTTCAATGTAAACCTTATGTGTATACATAGAAGATTAACACATTGACAACAGTAAGAACTGGAAGTGGAAATTTGCACCTTGTTCTAAAAGCCATAAGCCTGAGTCACGCAAGCACGCCATGTGTGATTTTTGAGATCGTTATTTATTCTATCTCAATGGAATGTATACACACTATGTAGCAAGTTTTGTTTATCATAATTTCAAATGATATAGATTACAGAAATTACGTTGAATACAGACAGGATCAAGGGAAATTGGCAAGACAGGCAAACCCCAAAGTTTCCAGTATCTAAAACAAGACATTTGACATTTAGTTAACTATAATTTTTGAAAAATACATCAGCCTTCATTTTGTGTGTTCAGGAGCTAAATACTTTGTCTATTGATACCACTGTAAGAATTTGTAGTTTCTTTTCATTTTTTTCTTTTTCAAGATTCATAGTTTCTCTGCATTGCTTATTTGGTGATTTTTGATCTTCCAATCAATTGAACCTTTCTCACAATTTTGGAGTACAACATATAGTGCATCAACTTCATCAGAAAACTATATTTTTACTCTTAAAAACAATGTCATACAAGCAAAGGGTTTCTACACATGTGGGACATGTCCATTTACACTTCAATGGCTTCCCAAAGTCGGCAAACTACTGTTTGCAAATCTCTTTATTTCTTCGCAATATATTTTAGAATGGCCAAGATATGGTTCTGAGGCAGTATAAACATACCTAAGGTACACATGAAGCTAATTTTCTTCCTTATTTCCTTCCCGATCGTTCTGTATTTGGCGATTTACCAAGTAGGTACGTTAAGCAGTTTTGGACGCAAGTGAATCAGAAAGTGGGCCTACAGGCACAGGACAACGACTGAATGGTTCCTAATAAAAATATTTAATATCTACCGATTGGGGCTTTGGTTATTAATATAGTTTTGAGATATTCAGCAAATATACTCAGGATGATAAAGGATTTGTACATCTAAACCCCCATCAGTGAGAAGTTGAAGCTTTCAATACCGATAACAATAAAACACTTGGAAGGTTCTTACGTTGTTCCGCTGATTTACTCAGCGACATGAAAGATCTCTTTTGCAAGGGGCAAAGAATTTGAAGGCAGATTACCGAAGAAAGTCGGCAATCGAGGAAATTTAAAGTGAATGAGTCATTCAGCGCTGATCGCCAATATCGAAGAACAAGGTGCGTAATCATAGTTAAGAACCTTACATCTGCATAGCAAAGGCTATTTCACTATAGCCTAAATACCTCAGAGTGTAATGAATCAGCTTTATGCAGCCTTCCAAACACCTTGAACGTACCACTGGTTGTACCTGACAAACAATCAAATTTTGAAAGTACTGCAGTCCGCAATCGTGTCTAACAAGCTTAGGCAGTATTTATCCTCGTATAAAGGCTTACAAAGCACCAAACATACAATGAATGGCCACACAGCACAATAGACCATATGCAATTCCACGCCCACCGCCCACGATAATGAGGTCACTGGAGGTCAACGGTGAAGGCGCGCCAGACTCGCCTATTCTAATGTATGGGGAATTGTTGTTTGAAGATCAAAATCGTTCTGTTACGAGACGCTCGACGACGGTATCGCTCTCAAAGCTGGTCATATTGTGATTTAGGTAGTCTCAAAGGATTTGGTGTGTATAAAATGTATAGATGCGGTCAATTCGCAGCAACAAGGCTGATTTTTCGTGTGTGAGAACCCCCTAAACACGTTTACTAATAATAGTTGTAAATTGGACTATTTCATCGAGGTATTTGTCCCAATTCTGCCGTATAGATTTGGCTGTGAAGGATAGGCAATCATTTTAGAGTATTCTGTAGTGGATTTTGAAATGTCTCGGCGACAGTGCTGTGTTTGGGGTTGTTCAAATCGCAAAGGACGGTGTCCAGAAGATGTTAGTGGGAAAAGACTGTGCGAGTGTAGTGCATTAACGGCGACAGATTGTCCCAAATCGAAAGATTTACTCAGTCTACATACCATTGAAGTTATGCCAGATGCTGTGAAGAAGACTGTGGTCAAGCAGATCAATCTCACTAGAAGTGGAGAAAGGGGGAAAACTTGGACACCAACAGCAGGATCTGTTATTTGCAACATCCATTACAAAGATTTTGTAGGACCATCAAGGGCTGATCCAAACCGCATACCAGTGCTATTTAAGCGACCAACAAGTCATGACTTAGATGTGACAACCCCACCTCCTAAGGTCAGGAGAGTATTGCAGAAGGTTACCATGCAGGAGAAAGTATTACAGCCGATTGAAACGGAAGAAGATTGGAATGTTTCTGAAGACACCTTCCAAGCCACGCTGCAGATTCCAGAGTCTGATAAAAAAACAGAAGATATGCAGAAACAGATTGAGGCCTTACAAAGGACTGTAGCACAGCTTACCCAAGACATCCATAGTCTGCGCTCAACACGGCAAAGATTGAATGTGACCCTACTGGATGGTAATGCCATGCATTTTTATACAGGACTGAGCCATGCACAGTTCTCAACTCTATTAGAGTGGCTTGTCCCTGTTCTACCCGAAACTGCTGGTACATCCAAGGAGCCTATTGGCTTGACTCGTTATTGCCACCTCTCTAACTCTCAGAGGCTGCTCCTTACGCTAATGAGAATCCGCTGTGGCTTTTTACAAGAGGATCTAGGCATCCGCTTTCTTGTGGACCAATCTACGGTTTCGCGCACACTTAGTCAATGGATCCCCCTACTTGCTCGTCAGCTGGAAGCACTCATTCAATGGCCAAAAACAACAATAGGGCCTACAGAGTATCCTTATTCAATGATGCCTAACACAGTAGGCATAATTGACAGGACAGAGATATTCATTGAGAGGCCCAGCAACCTCTCAACACAGAAATCATCCTGGTCTGACTACAAAAGTCATAGCACAGTGAAGTACCTGGTTAGCATTGATCCATTCACCGGTGTATTTACATACATATCAGCAGGATTTTCAGGAAACGCAAGTGACAGATTTATTGTTGAAAATAGTACTTTTTTGGACAATCTACTGCCAGGCCAACGCATACTGGCAGACAGGGGATTCACAATATGTGATTTGTTAGCAAAACAAAGAGCTTTCCTTACTATACCATCTTTCCTACGGTCTTCAGCCAAATTAAGTGGACAGGATGGATCACAAACACGAGCAATAGCTACTGTTCGCATCAAAGTAGAAAATGCAATAAAAAGGTTAAAAGATTTCAAAATTTTTCAGCAAACACAGCCAAATCGCACAAACAAACTAGTTTTAGATGATATGGTGATTATTGCATGTTCTCTGTGTAATTTACAGGCACCATTGATTAAGTCATAACATTGCACATATATTCTATGCGTATAAACAGGTAAAGTTAACGTAACTTTGAATAATAATAACTGGAATACTGTACATGCAGGATCAAAAGTTACATAGTACATAGTCTATCTAAAATTTTGGAACCAAAACAATCATAATAAAAATGTTTGAGTGTATCCTGCATGGTGCTCCAAACATCTTTGTCCAGTACTATTTCCTCAATGAAAATATCTGCCTGAGTCCATACCACAAAGTATCCAGTAGATACACCAGTAATACCCAACTGACCAGTAACTTGGTAATAGTAGTGGTGGTGTCTCTTTAGCTGGAATACGCCATCCTTTAACTCAATGCAGAACGTTGGGTCATGGCATGCTTCTTCAATGGTCTTGTCGCGGTGCTTAAAAGGGCACTTCACTTCCACCAGCTTTGCACCACTATCCTCACCATGGACAATTCCATCAGGTGATGCCCCAAGGAACAGATATTGCTCACTTATGTAAATACCGCATGGTTCCACATGCAGGCAGCTCTGTGTCTCTCCAGCAGGACAGTGGCAATTGGCACCTTCGATCTCTAATTTCGTAGATTCATCCTCATTGCATGCCATCACCTCTGCAAGTTGTATGAAGCATTCATAATGTGGTGGTTGCCTCTTCATTGTTGGCCTGCAACGAGCCCGGATAAACAACGGTACCTGACTGGCACTTTTCTGTATGTGTGAGAGGTGGCCACATCGGCACAGTCGCAAACCAGTTCTGTAGTTTTTCGTGTATGCACCCTTTGCCTTGAGGAATGAGCATACAGTATGTTCATGCATAACTGGAAGTCCCTCTGAAGTCCACTGCATAGGAAGAACATCAAAACCAGGTGCTCTTTCAACGAGAAAGTCAACAAATGCTCTAGCATCGATCTCTTCTTCCAATTCCTCCGTTTTGAGATAATCGCAGCACCTTTGAACGAGTTCTTGCTTGTTCCCAGCGTTGCTAAGACCGTGTTGCTTGAGAAAAACCTTCAACTCTCCGACATTAGCCGAAGATGGGCAGAATTTAGTGTTTACCGACATTTCTACTCTCAATGAACAAAATTTACTGACTATACGAGTTCAATCTTAGAAGATATAGACATACAGTTAGCCTAATTTACAACTAAACGTGTTTAGGGGGTTCTCACACACGAAAAATCAGCCTTGTCGCTGCGAATTGACCGCATCTATACATTTTATACACACCAAATCCTTTGAGACTACCTAAATCACAATATGACCAGCTTTGAGAGCGATACCGTCGTCGAGCGTCTCGTAACAGAACGATTTTGATCTTCAAACAACAATTCCCCATACATTAGAATAGGCGAGTCTGGCGCGCCTTCACCATTAACCTCCAGTGACCTCATTATCGTGGGCGGTGGGCGTGGAATTGCATATGGTCTATTGACTTGACTTGTTCCTAAGCTAAAACGTCACAGAATGTCACACGAATCTCACATAATTTGTAGACATCAAAGTCAAAACTTCCAGCCAATTAGCACGCAGTGAGATTTTGGACATGTCCCACATGCATATAGAAACAAGCGATTCGAATTTAAAAAACTCGTAGGCTGCCTACGGCCCTGGAAACTCGAATCGCTTGGAAATCATTGTTATTGACTAAAATAATACTTCGAAGAACTCTTCTGGTCGAAAAGACTCTTTGCTGATAAAAGCAGGAGCAGACGAATGAATATTACCAAAATATAGCCGAAAGATTACGTACCGACTTCGCGTCCGCCATGTTGTTGACATATATATATATATATATATATATATATATATATATATATATATATATATATATATATAGACATCGTTCCGGACGTTCCAGACACTTCCAGTGAAAGTAAAAACAATATAGGGCCGCCTTCCGGCAGCCCAAAAACGGGGAAAAATCCATTTCGACACATCTACTTGGTATGGGTGCATAGGGCTCAGGGTGACCAGAATGATGATGCAATTTGGGTGCATAAGGTGCACAGTTGTCTGTGTTTAATTAATGCTGAACAGTGCTGTTGTTCTAAGTGAGAGTCTATATATGGTCCATATTAATAATATAATAGTGTATTGTTAACTGCCCATGCCTTCCCTTCGCTAACCAATTAGGTAAAATTCGTACGCATTTTACTCACACACTTACTCGTCAGTTGGAATAGTAGCATTATAGCTACGTGACACCTTTTTTCGGCCTGCTTTGCATAGAAAATGGTCACAATTGTCTTTATATGTTCTACTGCATACTATTATATGCCTAGAAAATCGTTACAATGCAAATTGTTACACTAAAAACAATAACAGTGCAAAATCTACACGGAGACACGTCGGACTAACTTTATTGTGAATCTTGCTGTTCAGAACGGCGTATTGCTCTTAGTCCAGTGGACTGTTTAAGGATTTACTGCAGGTAGCTCCTATTCAGCCAAAAAAACAGACCAATGAATATTGCGGATCTTCAAGCAGCCATTTTATTTGTTTGTATATCTCTGTAAACTGTTTGTATAATTGCGTGACTTTATGATCACTTGCATTTTTAGTACAATTTTTAGAGCTTTCTGTACTGTTCATACCTAAGTGTATGACGTTAAAAATTGGCAGTTTTATTAAGCTTCCTTCACTCTATCTAGCCATATAAATTTCTTTGTGATTGCGCGATATAGGCAACCCGCGGGACTTAATGGTATTCAGAGTTTAGAGCCACTAAATAGGCTAACGGGCCTTAAGAGGTTAAATGTTTACCTGACAAATTATGATAATTCCTAAGCAAATTAAGCTTTGGTGTGACTTTCAGACCATTTCAATGGAGCTACTCAGAATTTGAGCCTGCACTGAATGGGCCCTTTCCCATAAAAAGTAAAATATTCTGATGTAGCGCAGGTGTGTTATGCCAATTGAAACATAAAAGCAATATAACGGACATTGTCGAAGCACTAAAACAACTCCCCTTGAATTTTGGCAGAACAAAATCTACCATGCTAAAATATTCTTATACAGAAAAAGGCCAGCCATATGTGAGACATTATACAGTTTCACTCAATGAATTTTAGCGCTAACTGCATGGGTTTGTCACACGCAGATAGCTAGATTTCGTGATGACATCATGTGCAAACTGGATGTATACATGAGAATACAAGAAAGATGTTCGGACTCTTTTGTAGAACATGTGACAGCATGTGACTGCAGTGTGAAGAAGAGACATATTTAAGTGGAAATTATATCTCAAAATTGCGGTGGTAAAATCTCGGAGCAACAGCAAGTACCATCAGGTTCCCAATAGTTCAAATTGCGGTGAAAGATTCCTAGAGCTTTGTACCTTCTACCGTTCGAGTTATGTCCCATGTATTGTGGTTGGAGACCTATGAAAATGATGAAACAACCTGGACATTACATCCATGCTTTGAGCTACTGGGCTCCTGGAATCTTTCAGGACACTTATGTATCTAAGGAGTCGTTTGAACCAATTGGCATGTTCAGAAGCTGACATTTATAATAACACGATTTTGCATGCTGTTTTGTCTTTTTGACAGTAGAAGATATTTTTGTAGTGGGACGTTTGACTTGCAGTTTGTCTTAAAGAGAGCACCAACATCACATCAATATGTTTGTTTTGCTAGTAGTCGGAGGAATCGGGCATTTGGTACAAACAGAGTAGGCTCTAAATGTGCAATAAAGTGTAAACTTACTAAACTGAAAAATGAATTCCGCTACTTTATTCCACGGCTTCAATATTTGAGGTTATCCACAAGAAAAACTGAAAAAACACCCATGCGGCCACAAAACACTGGACATAAAATGAATGGAGCAACATACAAAGATTCTTTTTTCGATTCTGAGGGTTTAATTCTTTAGGAACAATCTATGAAAGTTTCAAATTCAAAACAAACATTTTTTCGACCGGAATTTTGGTTGAAATTTCCTTGTGCTGTCATTTTCCATCTTTGTTGGGTAGCAGATACTGTCAAATGACAATATAGAAATGGTTTGGGTCTATATCAGATACAAAATAGACATCATCAAGCATTAGTCCAAGTGTAACTTAGAACTGTACAATTTATTCCGACTGAAAACAAAACAGATTCTTCCAGTGCTTTGATAACGCATGTGGAACATGTCCATGAGCTTCGAAATTGAGCGGAGGTGTCTAACAGAAGGAATTTCACAACTTTAGCTGGCTTCGTGATATGATGTCATGTGACCAGGCCGTGACTTGGAGAAAAAATTATTGTAAAGATTTCAAAACCGTTCAAAACAGCCTTACATGACGTTCAAACTGCCAAAGATCGACTCGCTCAAGTGAAATAACCTTCGTGTACGATGAATCTTAGTTGCGTGTCGCCAGCCCCTTTCCGGTGATACCGTCATTTGCAAGAGTAAGGGCTAGCGATGCGAAACTAAGTGATCAAAAGCCTTCAAATTGAAGGTCGAACACGTCAGTAAAATTTTGGGCTAACGCCGCTGGCTTACCAGGTCTGAGCTTCGGCGCTCTCTCCTTTAAAAACATCGTCCTTCATCTTCCATAACGTAGATCGCATACGAAAGTGCAGCAAAAGCCAAAAATTTGAGTTTTCCGTCTTTCTTGGCGAAGTAAGAGTACATATCAGCGAAATAAAGGTACGAAATGAAGTAACTTTATCTAAGAACACAGGAATTGAGCCTCTACTCGACTTTACTAGTGACTCTCTTAGGTGACGTCACTTCTAATATCATGCGACAGTCATGTGACAAAATGGCTACCAGCTAGTTCTAGGCAATAAACAAGTGTGGGAGTAAATACAATAATATGGTATACAATAAGGAAACACAGGAGTGAGAGCATGTATAATTATACGTATATAGGTCCTTGGTTTCAAATACTGCCAAAGAATTGTTAATTGTACACAATATAAACCATAACCGCTCTCTCTGGCCATAGCTATGCTCTGGCTCACATGGATCTTGTTGGGGTACAGATAACAATAAACAGTGAAAACTTAAACAGACGAAGTGGCAAAAAGGTCAACTCCAATTTCTCCAAAAGCAGTACTGGTTGTCAGCTGCAGCTGTGTTGTTTTTGGCTTAGACATAGCAATTCCTATAAAGCCTTCTTTTGGAGTATATCTTTCACACCACTTTAGACCCGAGTCCCCATTTGTTTCCATAGCAACTCTCTCTCTCTATCTCTCTCAAATTTTCACCATTATTATTAAATAGATAAGTAACATATACACATAAACAAATTAAAAATGGGACAAGTAAGTGGAGGTGGAACCAACACTGTCTAAATGTTCTCAAAACAAACATGCACAGTTGTAGTTGGGTCTCCTGGAAATTAATGCTGATACAGCGGTTAAAATGAAAGCAAATAGCGTTATACAGATTGACTGTGATACAGTGGTTGGAATGAAAGCAAATGGCAATTTACAGGTTGACAGTGATACAGTGGTTGGAATGATATATATATATATATATATATATATACATAATATATATATATATATATATATATATATATATATATATATGTATAGCATATATTGTAGGTGTTAACCGTAATATAATGTAACAGGTAAACATTAACATTACAAACAAGCAGAAAACATTCTGGGATGTATGGTAATAAAGTTCAACAAAAAGGGTAAAAGAAACTGCCAATATTATAGAACACTTGTGGAATCTGTTTTCTCACAATTCTGTTTACACCATATTGCATAAGACTGCCTAATACATTCTTAAACATATCAACTTCAAGAGTTTCTGTTTCTGATTGTGTTTTTGTTGGCATTTGCATAAAAATAGACTGTCAAAGCTTTTACAATTGATAAAACCTCTGGAACCAACTTCTTCTTCTTCTCTCTTTTCCATCATCATCATTAAACTCCAACAAGAGCACATAGAGTACAATAAGTAAAATTTAATGATAATCATAAGTTCGGAAGCAACATCCAATGCCTAAGTATTAGAATAAAATACTGCACATTATAGGATGTGGTCCAAGTATACCTAAATACACACATCATGCACATGCACATGCACAACTAATAAACAGCAAAAATAGAGAGGCATAGAGTCAGCTGGGGGCTGGTTCCTTCCAGTTCCTCTTGCACCAAATGCGGTAGGATTCCAGCAGACACTTGCGCACCACATCCTTCTCCAACGATTCGTGCACTGTACGTTTGGCAGGGAATTTAGAGTAGAATGTGTAGAAGCTTGAGCTGTTGATAAAGCCTCTTGATCCGACCTCAACTGTGAGGAGAGTGGCACTGTATCCCGCTTGTCTGCATAATCTCATCAGTGGGGAGTAATTGCTGGTCTTCCTGTTCACGGCTGCATCAATACAAAGTTTGTATGGTACTGTCAGCTCAACAATGGTGATTGAAGACTGGCCCCACACAACAATGTTGGGGCAACAGTCAGTGCAAGCAATATGCTGGGAGAGGCAAGTCTGCAGTAATGGCCTGTGTTGGTGGAAGCAGCTTCTTGAGATAGGTGTAGAGGCACTCCAGGATGGAGTCATGGCAATCATTGTATCTCCGATGCTTCAGTGCCTAGGGGTGGGCATTCGGCACATGAAGCAGTGTTTGCCTCTGACCACACAGGTTGCAGGAGGCTGATGGGAGCTTCTTCCACAAGTGTACAGTACAGTGCATAAAAAATTGACGATATTATCACTTTTCCCTTTGCTTTTAGCGATTATCCGTTAGCAGTTTTTCAATAGAAGTTTTATAGTTTCCAGTTTTCGCATAATTACATTTGACAGTTTCCGGTTTAAGTGTCAACGGTTTTCAGTTGAAAGTTTTGTTTTGCGGCAAAGTTTTGCAGAGATTTCTCGGTTATTACTTGGTATTTTGCAATGGACAAAAGAACTATCAGCAGATATGAAGGCAATAACTCCTCACAATATGATGGAAAACATACGAACTGTCTTCAAAAGTTCAATGGATTAACAGCTCAGAAGATCGCAGCGTTTCGTCGTTTGCCTTCATCCGCTCCTCGATTATTGTCATTACTTCCGTAATAAGCTTGAAATGTCATCCTGATCCTTCCAATGCAGGTATGTTATGTCCGAAAACAGGGAGGATTGTTTGTATACAGCACGATTGTTTACATAACACTTACTTTGCTTACACTAGAAGGAATTTCATGCAAGGGTCACATGAAATCGGCGACTAAATGACTTGAACAAAAGTTAAATCAAACAAAAACATTTCCAAAGGCCTCTTCCATTACCAATTTCGTTGATCTACCTCAGAGACAATTTGGCTTGTTGAAAAAACTAACTCGGTGGCTTTTCTGCTGGTAGACATGCAAAGGCTGGTTTGGTATGACGTAATCAAACCAGGTGACTGCATGTGATATTCGCCGAAGAAAGAAGATGACTCCACAAGAATATTTCAATCAAAATTCCGGTTGGAAAAATTTTGGGTTTTAGTATTGAAACTTTCATAGATTGTTCTTAAAGGACCAAACCCTCAGAATCAAATAATAAATCCTCATACCTTTCATTTTATGTCCAGCGTTTTGTGGCCGTACAGGTGTGTTTCTTGTGTAGTTTTTAACTCAAATTACTTGTTGTTTTATCTCTTTCTACAAAAATGCGCTATCGTCTAACAACTGGTATCATCGTGTAGACAGCTATATTACCTTTCATTTGATGCCAAACTTGAAAAACATTTGTTAGTTCTTACAAAATTATGCGCATTTTCCCTAAACATACAAAAACATGAAAAGCGGCCGGGAGTCAACGCAGTTTCTAAGCTGGGGGCACAAATGTTGGCATGTAGGTTTCTTATCTAAGTACCTAAAACTTTCATGTGGAGGATTATAAGATCTCTAATAGTTTTAAGGTTAACCCTAACCCTAACCCTAGGGTTTTTACTAAAAACCACAATTTCAAATAATGTAAACTCACCTTTTCGCCTATAACTTGTGAATCAGGCAATGGATCAAAATCCCCCACATGGAAATTGTGTATTATCCTATAATAAAGCCGATAAATGCAGAAAACTATGCCAATGGGCTGTTTGCCATTGGCTCCCAGCCGTTAACCCTTAATTGTTCAGATTCCCATTCCGAAAATTTGCGTAAACGTTCACGCGCCACTTGAGTGGCACAATGTCAGCACCATACTTGACAGCGGTTTCCAGCCGATTCATTTGACTGGGAAAGCTTTTGTCTTCTCCAACGTTTACAGAACTACTCTACTGTTCTTCGCTTAGCTACAACTTCGTTCTCTTCTCCTGCTTTTGTGCGCAATGGCCTCGAAAACGGTAGGCGTACTTAGTTACTGTACGTATGCACAGTAAACTTTCAAATGCGGTAACAAAATTTACTGAAATACACATTCACATATCAAAGACACAGTTAGACATGGAACAATACAAGAAAAGTCCCTCTGGAGTCCATCCAGTAGCCGTAAATCAAAAAGATAGCGAATGCGCCTTGTTGGGCCACCAGAAGGCGGCCCTATATTGTTTTTACTTTCACCGGAAGTGTCCGTAACGTCCGTAACGATGTCAATATATATATATATATATATATATATATATAATATGTCAACAACATGGCGGACGCGAAGTCGGTACGTAATCTTTTGGCTATATTTTGGTGAAATTCATTCGTCTGCTCCTGCTTTTATCAGCAAAGAGTCTTTTCGACCAGAAGAGTTCTTCGAAGTATTATTTTAGTCAATAACAACGATTTCCAAGCGATTTGAGTTTCCAGGGCCGTAGGCGGCCCACGAGTTTTTTAAACTCGAATCGCTTGTTAACTTCTCGTGGGCCTCGCCATCATCAATCCCAACGTTCTGACCCGGGAATCTCCTGCCTGCTTCAAGATAACATTGAAGTAATATGGCCTGGAGCTGTCCAAGGAGTTGATGTCTCACCACAACTCCAGAAAGAGGAAAGGCCGTCGATCAGTCGATGCAGCCTCCTGCACGATTTTGTGATCGAAACTCCCTGCAAAGGATTTAAAAATCAAGGCTGCAGTGTCTGCCTTCCACGGGACCACCAAATGAGGACCTTCCGCTGCTGTGCGGACTGCAACAAGGACGAACCGATCCATTTCTGCGCATTTTTGTTCTTCTCCGTGTTTTGTGCAGCCGTAATCTTTAAGTTGACTCCGTATAACATAGTAAATTTGTTATATTCTCGCATAATTGTACCGTACTCCTTTGTATAACAGAAATCTGCCAGTCTGTGTTGTGATCTTTATACCTGAATGTATTGCTATGAAACTGTAATAGTAGTTTCCAATCGCCATATCGAACAAATCTAATAAAATCGGAAATAATAAAATGGAACTTTTACGGTTTTATGGCTTGCGCCACTCAAGTGGCGCGTGAACGTTTAAGGGTTAAAGTTTAGACTAGCCTAGAAATAGCTGATAGCCATTTTGTCACATGACTGTCGCATGATTATAGGAGTGACGTTCCCTAAGAGAGTCACTAGTAAAGTGGAATAGAGGCTAAAAAGTCACTTTCATTCCGTGCCTTTATTTCGCTGATATGTACTCTTACTTCACCGTGAAAGAGAGAAAACTCAAATTTTGGCATTTGCTGCACTTTTGTATGTGATCTAATTCGTTGTTGAAGATAAAGGACGATGTTTTTAAAAAAGAGAGTGCCGAAGAAGCTCAAACCTGGTAAGCCAGCAACGTTCGCCCAAGATTTTACTGATGTGTTCAACCTTCAATTTGAAGGCTTCATGTAAGGCTGTTCTGAACAGTTTTTAAATCTTTACAATAATATTTTTTGCCCAAGTCACGTCCTGGTCACATGACATTGTATCACGAAGCCAACCAAGGTTGTGAAATTCCTTCTGTTAGACACCTCCGCTCAATTACAAAGCTCATAGACATGTCCCACATGCGTCAGCCAGGTGGTAGGGAGCTGAGCTGTGGTCAGATCCCAGGTCAGACGGGGACAGATGCCAACCTTGAAAAACAGCAGCTTTTGCTGTCTGCTGACAAAAGAGCGGTCGACCCTGTCCAGCAGAGACTGTAGCTTGCAGAGCAGAGCTTCTTTGGCTTTAGCCACACTTGAGTGGATGGAGATGGGTGTACCCAGGAAGCGGAATGTAGATGCTCCAGTGAAAGGGATGGGCAGACCAGAGAGAGGGAGTTTAGGATCATATGCCCTCCCTGTGAAGGACTTGATGGCCATGGTGATGCATTTGGGCACATTGGCCTTCATGCCTGACCATTCCAGCCATGAATCAGTGGCATCCAACAGGGTCCGGCAAGACGATGGTCTGTCCGCAATAAGGGAGGTATCGTCTGTGTACTGGAGCAGGTTGGTCTTGTGTAGGGGCACAGACCAAGGAGAACCCCAGGTCAGGGTGGTTCTTGATGATGGTGTCCACCAGTGTGCTCATCATGGTGTTAAAGATGACCAGAGAGATAGGGTCACCCTGGTAGACACCTTGGAGCATCTCACTCTCTCTCTTTTTTTAACTTGTCACCATTATTATTAAAAACTGCAGGTAAGTACATACATGTAAATAGATACACTAAAAGGTGACAGGTGGGTGGAAGTGGTCCCAACACTGCCAAAAAAAATGTTCAGAAGAAGAACATGCACAGTTAAAGTTGGGCCTCAAAAAAAAGAAAAAAAATTGAATATTAATTTTAATTAATAAAATGAGACATTTAGACACAGCAAGGTAAAGTAATACTAGATAAAACTGTCATTAGTGTTCAGCCCAGTTCCACTTGCACCAAATGCAGAATGATCCCTCGATGACTTGGCGGATGACCTGTCGCTCCAGTTTCCTCCTTGCCTTTGAGCTGGCATCCACAATCTTGTTACAGTTGGTTGAAACTGAGCGCATGGATGAACTCTCTCGAACTAACTTCAACTGCTGTGAGAGTTGCAACAAAACCATTCCTTGTGCATCCCCACAAGTTCAGTGTACTTGGAACGTTTATGTGATGCCGCATCCTCAATGCTCTCTCTCTCTCTCTTTTTTCACCTGCACCATTCATTATTATTATCAAACACAGAATCCAAATACAATAACATAAGGTTGAACAATGAGAGCTAACATGATCCAGACCCTGCCAAAGATACTCTACAAAAGCACTACACAGTATAAGTCTAGTGTTAGCACAAGAAATGCAATAAAATTCTGTCTATACAAACAGTATTATTAACTAAACTTAGGCCTAAATAAAAGTAGACTACTTATTCAACTCAAAGAAAGAGTGGTGGTTAAGCAAACAAGTTAAATGGATGTTTCATTTTGCCAATCTTGCTTACATCAGATGTCATGAGAGTGAACAAGACACTTCCCCACTATCTCTTTCTCCAGCTCTATCTGCTCTTTCCTTGTAGATGGGGTGAGGTGATTGTACAAGTCATCAAAACCCTTAGTGTTGATGAACCCTCGTGACCCAATTTCTAATGTGGTCATGTAAGCTGTGCGACTAGTGGCACACAGGGCAAGCAGGTCCCCATACCTTCCTTGCTTCCTGTGAACAGCAGCTTCAAACCCAGTCTCAAAAGGGATTGTCAATTCGACCAGATAGATGGACTTTTTGTTCCAAATGACCAAATCCGGTCTGCTGTCGGTGGTTGTCACATTTTGAGGAAAGCAGTAATTCTTCTCTGGTAAATCCACTGTTATACAGTCCTCACGATGAAGATGGCTGCCTGCAAACAATTATATAGAGGGACAACAAGATGTTGTCGTGCCTGATGTTGTACACGGGCTCGTTATAGTCGGGCTGGCAAAACCAGAAAAAATGGCTGCCGCTTGGAAGCGGCTATAAATATACCGGATTTTTTAGTTTAGAACAACATTTTTGTAGCTATTCGAATCTGTTATATGTTCATTGACTATATATCGAAATGTTAGTGTACAAGATATAAATGTATCTCTTTTCAGAAAATATAAAACAAGCTCGGAAAAAGTGGTATGTTTTGCAATAAACGTGGATGTCCGGACGTGTAGACGCTTACAAACAGCTACAAGATTGGTACGAGATGAAAGAGAAAAATTTACTCTATAAGCTATTCGTGAGCGGGAAAAATATAATCCTTCCTGAAACACTTATAAGAAAAAATGTACTTTTGTGGCTAAAAAAAATGTGAAAATTAGACTTTAAAATGGTTGCAACTTTAGCGTACCTGGTTATATCTTCTCTGCTCACCAAATATACGTCTACACAACTATTATGAAAACAACAATAGCTTCTTTGAAGGGTATGATGGCCATCTACACGTCCGGATCCCACGATTTTTATAAACTTGGTTGCAAGCGACCATTTAACTGTGACGTTGCGCATGCGTAGAATGTCGTCACCAAGCGCGTACACGATTAATGCCATGGATACTCGCGGATACTTTAGTCTTTTGTCGACACTTCTTTTCGCCGAGTCTTCAGCGGAAGGTTTCATCAATCGATCTTCGAGCTTATCGGTAAGTTCTCGATACTTTTATGTTTTTTCATGGCGTGTACTGGTTGTCCTCTAAGTGTAATAACGAAAGAGTAACCGTTGGCTTGCCACAGCATATTGGTAATCGTGATTCTGGCAATGTTTCAATTTAAGTTGACTCTAGTCTAGTAGTAGTTGGATTGGGGTCTTAATATCTTGTTTTGCCTGTTCAGTGTGACTTTCGTGCGGCTTTTGATGACGTATAAATACGATTCACTTCAGCTGATCCGCGCATCGTGACGTAGGTGATACATTCCTTAAATTCCAGTACTTTGTCACCTAAAATCCCCGATCTCTGAGCCCGACTATAATGGCCCTGTGTAACGTCTCATTCTAAGTGCCACACTGCAGTGATTCAGCACATGTTGTAGTGTTTGTTGCTCTGGGCAAAGCTGGCAGACTGGAGATGGCTTCTTACCCTACAAATAAAGGTTGGCATTGTGAGGGAGGGTATTGGTGACTGAGTTCAGGGCAAACCTCATCACTTCATCTGGTAGATTCATCACTATCTGGGCCCACAGCTCAGCAGCCCTGTCCTGGAATTGCCGTACTGTTTGACCCTGTATGGAGAGACTTTGACAGTGCTCCGGATGACTTTGGATAACTCTTTGTATCACCGTCTCCTTGGCTGCAGCAGCAATGACCCTTTGGTTGGCTCCAGGATTCTCTTGCATGGCCTCTACCACCTGGTGGAAGGGTTTGAAGACTTGCCTTGTGGCTGAGGCTTCTCTGAGTGTTCTCTTTGTGGCAAGGTGTGCAACAAGTGGGTCCCTGGAGAACATCAAGGTAGCTGCAATTGCACACTGTAGCTTCTTGTACATGGTTGATATGAGAGGGAGCTCAAAACCGCCCAAAGACTTGGGGAGGAACAAGCGACTGGTATTAGCTGGCCTAGCAAGACCTGTCCACTGCTTAAGATACCTAGTGATCAGAGAATCTAAATTCTTCTCGATCCAAGAGACAGGATAATCAATGATGGATAGGTCCCATGTTAGTCTTGGACAAATAGCATCTCTATACAGTCGGAGTTTCTGTTGGCAAGTTACCAATGTTGCATCAACCTGGGACAACATGCTTTCCAGTTTAGTAACTATATCTTCTGATCTGACCTTCTCCTGTATGTTCTGGACAGACACGGGTGCACCTAAAAACCGAAAGGTGGTGTTACCAATGAATGGGATATCTTGACCACAAAGGGTCAATTTGGGATCATAGACTCTACCAGTAGACGCTTCCACAGCTAAAGTGCAACATTTGGGATTTTTTTGGCCTAATCCCAGACCATTTCAACCATCTTTCTGTGCACTCCAACAAAGCTTGACAGGCAGCTGGTCCATGGGCAAGAAGCAATGTGTCGTCAGCATACTGGAACAGGTTGCAATGATGATTGGATCCAGACAATGAGTAGCCAAGATGGTGTAGAGACTTAGATATGCTGTCCACCAAGGTGTTTATGACAGTGTTGAAAATTATGACAGATAATGGGTCACCTTGGTAGACACCAATCTGCAGGGGGAAAGGCTCTGTGGTCCACTCCTTGGTTTGGACAATTCCAACAAGACCTTGATACAAGTTGGACACTGCAGCAATCATCTGGTCTGGGGCATGACAGTGTCTAAAGGAATAGTGAATGAGTGGGTGGTACAAAACGCTTAATGGGATGTGGTGGGTTGGAGGTAGTGGGTGGTACATTACGCACAATGGGATGTGGTGGGATGATTGTGAGTGGTACAATATGCATAATAGGATGAGATGGGTTGGGGGTGGGGGGTGGTACAGTACTGTTAGTGGGGTGAGGTGGGTTGGAGGTGAGTTGGTTGTGGTAGGTACATTACGCTTATATAGTGAGATGAGGTGTGTTGGGGGTGGGGGGTGATACAAAACACTTAATGAAATGGGTTGGGGGTGGGTGGTACATTACACTAAATGGGATGGAGCGGGTTGGTGAGATGAGGTGGATGAGTGGTAGTGGGGGGGTACATTACTGTAAGTAAGATGAGGGGGGTTGGTAGTGGTGGGTAGTACAATACATTTAGGGTCAAGAGGATTGGTGAGTGGGAATGAATTAGTCATTGGATGAGTTGCACATGATGGAACACTATTGCTACAAAATGACTTACAAATGGTACTGTTCCTAAGATGAGTGTCCAACCGACTGAAGGGTTTATTACAATTTGGACAGGTCTTCTTCTGGGTAGATATTTTCTTAGAAAGAGTTGTTATGGAAAGTAGATGCTGATACTCCCTACCATTCCTTAATGGACAGCTTTTCAGATGATTTCCAAGCTTCTTATATCTCTTATTACAGAAGGGGCAGGCTCGGAGAGTTGTAACTTCCATGTTTGTTGTTGAGGTTATGAAGAACAGTAAACAGTAAACCTCAAACGGGCAAAGTGATGAAGGAAAACCCAAATTGATATCACCAGGAGTAGCGCTGGGTGTTCAAAGCAGCTGTAACTTGTTAAAAACACACACACTTGACCTGAGAGCCCTCTTTGGAGTTTATTCTTTGACTACACTTTAGGCCCAAATGTCCATTTTGTTACCATAGCAACTCTCTCTCTCTCTCTCTCTCTCTGTCTTTTCACTGCACATGAGCCATAATTATTACAAGAAATAAGGTACATGTGAGGTCTTAGGTGCCCCAGACCCTGCTAAATGTGTCCTACAAAAACACATTCACAGTTCATAGTCTGGCCTAAGTAGAAATTAAAAAAGGAATAAATAAAAAGAAGGGGATGACAATATTAGCATGTATACAACATCATGCAGCAATATAAGAGTCATGCAATCCTGCAGCTACATTGAACCTATACAAAGTCAAGTCTGCTCCTGCCAGTAGCGCTTGCACCAGATGAGGTGAGAATGGTACAACACAGTCTTGACCAACACCTCCAGCTCGCGGCATTCTTGGATGGAAGGGTTGTTGAGTGCCTTGTACAGGTCTTGCAGCCCCTGGAGGTTGATGAAGCCCCGAGAGCCTACTTCAATAGTAATGAGGTTGGCTTTGGCTTTGATGGAGCACTCGGCTAGCAGTTTCTCATATCTGTCTTACTGCATCTTCGATGGTTGTTTCATATGGAATGGTCAGCTCAACAAGGAGGATACAAGACTGGCTCCAGATGACCATGTCTGGTTGGGTGTCGGTGGCAGCGAAAGAAACAGAGAAGCAGTAGTGATGGGTGGCGAGGTTCACTGTGATCTGCTGATTGGGGCTTAGATGTTTGGTGGTGAATTCGTATATCTGCTCCACAACAGCATCATGTCTCCGATTGTATCGTCTGTTGTGGAGGGCCACAGGACAGTGATTGAGCACATGCAGCAGTGTCTGGCGGCTGGCACAGAGAGGGCAATTTGGTGTGGGCAGCTTCTTCCACAGGTGAAGGTTGGCATTGTGGGGAAGGGTGTCTAGGGCTGCATTGAGGGTGAACTTCATCACCCACTCTGGCAGGTCCCACAGTGCCTCAGCCCAGATGGTGGATACCCTGTCATCAAACCGATGGGAGAAGTCACCCTGCACTGAGAGTTGTCTGTAGGTCTCCAGGTGTCTGGTGCTGTCAGTGGATTGTATCCTCTTCACCGACCTGACAAGCTGTTGTTGGGAGGCCCCAGGGTCCTCTTGCATGGCCGCAACTACCTCCTGGTGAGGCTTGAAGACGACACTGGCTGACTTCCTCTCTGATGTGGTGCATTTGGTGGCGATAAACCTCACAGTGGAGTCACGTGAGGTCATCTGAGAAGCAGCCAGTCCAGCCTTGGTCTTTTTGTAGATGGTGGTCAGGGAAGGTAGATGGAGGCTACCACTGCTTTTAGGCAGGTACAGGTGGTGGGTGGCAGCGCTGCGGGTAAATCCTGCCCAGCGCTTGAGGAATCTTGTTGCCAGGGCTTCAAGATTCTTTGTCACCCAGGATAGTGACAGTTGGGTGATGGCTATGTCCCAGACCAAGCGTGGGCAGATTGCATGGCTGTAAAGATGCAGCTTCTGTTGGCTGGTGAGAAGGGTGTTGTCAACCTTCCTCAGCATGGTCTCTAGCTTTTGAAGAAGAGCACTTCTCTGCACTGCTGTGGTGTTAGCGATGGAGATGGGTGCTCCAAGGAAACAGAAGGTAGATTTGTCAATGAATGGAATGGTGTCTCCATGAAGAGTCAGTCATACCCCTTACTGGTAGATCCTTGAAGTGCCAGGCTGGCACACTTGGGTAAGTTAGAGATGATGTCGGTGAAATGGGCAGGTGCATGATAGTGTTCAAGGGCAAATTGGTTATTGTTGTGGTGCACACTCCTGTAGGCATTCTCTCTCTCTCTCTCTCTCTCTCTCTCTCTCTCTCTCTCTCTCTCTCTCTCTCTTTAACTTGTCACTATTATTATTTAAAAGAACTGCAGGTAAGTACATGCATGTAAATAGATACACTAAAAGGTGACAGGTGGGTAGGGTGGTCCCAACACTGCCAAAATATATTCAGAAGAACATGCAAAGTTAAAGTTGGGCCTCAAAAAATTGAATATTAAGTAAAATGAGACATGTAGACACAGCAAGGTAAAGTAATACTAGGTAAAACTGTCATTTGTTTTCAGTCCAGTTCGGCTGGCACCAAATGCAGAATGATCCCTCGATGACTTGGCGGATGACCTCTCGCTCCAGTTCCCTCCTTGTCTTTGAGCTGGCATCCGCAATCTTGTTACAGTTGGTTGAAACTGGGAGCATGGACAAACCCTCTCGAACCAACTTCAACTGTGGTGAGAGTCGCAGCATTCCTTGTGCATCTCCCCACAAGCTCTGTGTACTTGGAACGTTTACGTGATGCTGCATCCTCAATGCCAGTCTCAAAGAGGATGGTCAACTTCACCAGGTGGATTGAGGAGCTGCTCCAAATAACAATATCTGCACGGTCATCAGTCACAGCAATGTTCTGGGGGAAGGTGTAAGGGCTGTTAGGGAGATCCACTATAATCCTGCTGTCCTTGGGTTAGATAAGGTTAGGTTAGGTAAGCTTATTTTGACAGGGGAAGCCTTTAGCCAAGGGGCTACTATTCTGGGCACCCTGTAAGAACACAGTACACAACAGAAAAGGGTGGGGAAAAAATGAGAAATGAAATAAATGTAAACAATAGGGCATGCAATGTCATTCATTTAATGAAAAAGAGAGTCAAGAATTCAAAGTTCATGCAAGACATGCTAATGTAAGAATCATGCAAGCGAGTTCAAATAGTGAAGAGTAGCTTGGGAGAACATTCTGGTGTTTCTGGAGTCACGGATCGAAGATGGAAGGGACTGCCACAGTGAGGCTCCCACTATATTACTGGCTGAAGGAAGGGTAAAGAATAATATGTTGGTCTATAGGTATATGTTCAAAATAGAAATAAAAAGTACATAGACAAGAACCATACAAAAACATTTAAAAATGATAAAAGATGTAGGGATGAAAAATTGTAAATCGAGCAAATTCACTGGAACAAGGTAGAGTTGTTTGTTGCATAGGGCTGAACAGACATAGGTATAGACATACAGAGGGTTAGGCATACATTGGGCTAGATGGGCATGAGGATGGACATGCAAAGGTCTAGATGGCATTGTGCTAGGCATTTAAGGAGCTAGACAGTCATAGGGCTAGGCACATATGGGCAGGACAGCATAGTAGTTGTAGTTTCAACAGTTACTTAACTTTGTACTATGCTGGATTATATAGATAAATTGTCCTGTGAATGGCGTCTTTCCTCAGCAGAGCAAATGAATGGCGACAATCACAATTTGTTGTTTAGTGATAGGTTTCGATGCTAGAGAATGTAAAATTTACAATCCACTGAGCAATTAATTGTAAGATGCAATGGACAGAATTCTGATGTTGAAGATGGTAGGACCTAACTTTGGGACACATTTGGAATAGCTTAACCAATGATTACCACACATTTTATTCATGAAATGAAAGGGATGCAGCATTATTTAGCCTAAAATCACACCACCTTCCAGAATCAAAGCTGATTCTTACAAAAGGCACATGTACGCAATACTAACTCACAACTTGTGTCACTATGTGGTTCCTCATTTTGGCTATGCCAAATAGTTCTATATTAGCCCATTGCTCAGTTTTTTCAGCTATTTTCATTTGTGGTATATCATGCGGCTGCCATTTTGTTAAAGTGGTAACTTTCTTTTGAGCGTGTGTGTAGATAGAGTACTCCCATACATACATAATAATATTGCATGCATACACTATCTATACATATATATTCCTCTATTAATTCTTATATATATATACCTAGGTACATATCAATACATACATAAATATAACTAGACAAGCAGTCATCCATGACAAGAATCTTTTCTGTACCTGATCCATATATTGTAGCTGAAATTCACTCATAGCTTTTGATAGAATGCCACTATAGCCACATTCTATGCCATGCAGATACGAAATGATGTTGAATTGCTGGAAGATGAAAGCTAGTGACCGTCCCACATTCAAAGACATTGAGAATCACTTTGAACAGCTTATTATGAACAACTGCAATCATATGTACATTGCCATAGACGA